>LR752321.1:0-86244 GCA_902729485.2 Mus minutoides | reverse complement strand
GAAGATGTTTTCTTGAAGTGGAAATTTCTGGTTTTTTTGGGGTTTGTTTTTTTGAGACTATTTTGCTGAAGCAAACCCATGAGATGATGTTTTGCTGAGAACAGACACATGGTCTTCTTCAGGAAGCTGACTGGTGAAAGAGTGTGTCATGTTTTGCTGGAGTGGACACTTGAGAGGATACCTGTTTTTTTTTTTTTTTTAAAGTGTAAGTTTAAACTAACAGACAGTGGATGACCCTCTGACATTGGTTTACCTTGGTACTCGTTGTTGGGCTTCCCTGGGCTTTGCTGATGCTGGTCTTCGCTGGTCATCGCTTGCTGTGACTTTGTAGAGAGAAATGCACCAAAGAACTTCTCATGATATTCCATTGGCTTCTTGCCACTTCCTCAGACTCCAGCTTCTTGGCAGAGCCTTGCATTTTCTTTGGGATCTAACTGCTGTTGCTGATCTGTGAATGGTGTTTGCAAATGGTCTGAGCCAACACTGCTGATTTGTGTGGACTGAACTGCTGATATCCTGACAGTGAAGATTGGGATTGTCACAAAGAACTATTTCTCAACATGGCCACATTCCCCTTTGCCCTAGTAGCCTTTCCTTTCCGCTTCCTCTGGCATGGGGGTGGGCTAGAAGGGAGGTTAAAGCATTTAAGAACCCTTATCAAAGTAGGCCTTGAAAAATCTAAGCCTACATTTTCTGGTTGTTTCTTTTTTAGATAACTGATCTTTCCTATGGAGGCTTGAGATGTTAATATAAACAGAACTGTGAACCCGGTTGGCCTGCTGGAGGAGTTCAAGAGGAAATTTCTCCACAGGGAGTTGTTGCAAGTATCAGAGAATGTTCCACCTGTGATTTATACTAACCACTAAGCTGGCTCAGGACAGGCAGTTCAGATTCTCTGGCCACAGATTCTAAAGCAGACAATAAAGAAGACAGAGTTCTTTCTTTCTGTGGCATGCAATGACTTTGGCTGGTGACCCTTTGGCTGAGAAGGTCAACTTGCTGCGTGTTGTAACAAGCACCTGTGTAAAAGAGATCATTCGAAGCCCGGCAACAGGAAGGCAAAGTCATTTCAATGGCGTTTGTCCTTTTTGCGGCATGGTTGATACTATTGGTATTTCACATATCTAAGTTATGAAACGATCTTAATTTTTGACTAGTAAATACTAGGGAGGGTGGAAGTTAGTAGGCTCTTCTCTGGCTTCCTAGTTCTTTTGCCTTCTTTGAGCACCGGTGAAAATATACTGATACTTCTACAGATGCCACAGTTAATTACGTCATTGTAAATGGTTTATGCCGTGTAACCCTCCAGACCCATAGGGAAAGAATTCAATGTCTTTCACAATGAGTCTGTGCTAATTTTCAATCCTGCATCAAATCATATGAGGAGGTTAACTTTGGTGGTTGTAAGACCTGAGCAGAAGGTAGTCTCATTATGCACCATAACTCCTAGCTCCTCTGCATTACCTAAAGCTGCCTTCTTCCTTAGAGACCTAAGTCTACTCCTAGAGCCCAGAAGAGTGAAAACAAATCCCTTTCTCTCAGGGCTACATGAAAAGCCAAGCCATCATCCAACACAAGAAATCAAGCCTGTGACCGTAAGAACCAATCAAAGCCCTTTGATTCTGATACTTAGGAAAAACACTTATGAAACCTTATAGTATGCCTATTGGAGGGGGAAAAAAGCCTCCAATTAACTGGGAAGAGTACTCATTTTAAGCACTCTAAATGTTAAGATTTTTAAAATACAGTGCTTAGCGTTCTGTAGAGCTACAACAAAGAGTGTGCTTACCTTAGTATTTACACGCTAAAGTTCTGCCAAAGCATTTGAGAACATACCTTGGAAAAATGTCATGCTTTCTTAAAAGATACTCCCTCCTACCCTGCTGATAACCTGCATGTCCCTCCTACCCTGATGATGGCCCTGCATGTTTCAAAGCATGTAAGTCACACTCTCTTAGTTCCCAGGAGGCTGGTAGCTTGAGGTAAAACTCTCTCGACTATACTGTTGCTGCACCCAATCCTCAGAACTATGGCTGCTAAGTGTCTTATTATCTCTCTTGATGGTTTTCTCTGTGTGAGAGCTGAATAAGTTGTCTTTCTGTTAGGCCCCTTCCATGTATGTTTTCTGTGTCCTGGAAAGTAGAATTTGCTACCATACGCTGATTACATTTTTTTCTTTAAAACATTTCATTAGTATTTACTCATTGTGCAGAGTGATGAGTTTGTAATAAGGTTCTCATTTCTTTCTTTTTTTTTTTTTTTTTTGTTTTTTGGCTTTTCAAGACAGGGTTTCTCTGTGTAACCTTGGCTGTCCTGGAACTCACTCTGTAGACCAGGCTGGCCTCGAACTCAGAAATCCGCCTGCCTCTGCCTCCCAAGTGCTGGGATTAAAGGTATGCACCACCACGCCCCGGCTAGGTTCTCATTTCTTACACAGACCCTATTCTTCGCTCACATTCACTCCCCACCATCTGCTGGCCTCTGTCCCCCTCACTGCTTCCCACCTCCCTCCCCGCCGCCTTCTTCCATCCTTATTTACCCATGCAAGGCAGCTATTCTTCTTTGATCTTGCATTTCTTTTATTAAAACATTATAAGGTGGTTAGGCTACCAAGTCTGATTTCTATTGCATGTTTCCTGGTTTTTTATCAAGGCTTCAGAAATATTGAGTTAGATGCTAGATTTAGAGTCCTCCTGAACTTTGAAACGTGCAACTTACTTCTTTCTATTGGGGCAAAAGAGTGTCAACCAAAGGGCAGAGGCTAGCCCAGGAAGGGCGGAGTGAGGTGACAGAGAGAGGGAGGAAAGGAAGAAGTGAGGGGGGGGGATATTTAAGAAAAGCTTAGGACAGTCGTAAAAATATTACTGTATTAGAATTATAAAACCTTTAGAGCTAAAATAGAAGCCTTAGAAGCTAACTAATGGGCTTTCTTCTACACCAACAGAAATTATATGTGGAGTATCTATCTCAAATCATGAAACTGTGTTTGTAATAAGAGGTGCTGAATCTGTCATTTGATTCAGAGACCTTCTGATTTTAAATGTTAAATTCTGGTATTTGACGTTTAAAAACTTATTTTTGAGGAAAAGTGTGTTTTAAAGCATTCTTTTTGAATTTTAAACCAATGCATAAAGTGTCCTAAATATATAATTGTAATATAGGATCAGAATAGCACTCAAAGTTCTATTTATGTCGATTGCATAAATGATGCATTTTAAAAACATTTATGAATATGTATTACTATTACTAATGGTGTTTCAGTTTTCTAATGAGTAGTTTGTGTCTGTGTGTGCGTATGTGTGTGTGTGTGTGTGTGTGTGTGTGTGTTTGTGTGCATGTATATGTGTGGTGAATGCATGTGTGTAGGTGCATAAGTTCCTCTGAAAGAATGGTAGGATTTCCAGAATTTATACTTTATCTATCTCTGTCATCAGCTTTGACTAGACTAGCTTTTTAAGACTTAGATGTATTTGATCTTTTCCCCTAGTTGGTGATTATAGAATTAATGACAAGTTATACAGGCAGTACTAATGTGAGGCATGTTAATTTTTAAAATTCTATCGGTCATTTCATGCACAGAACTGGTTGGGTTTTGGAGAGCCCAAAGGGAAGACACTTTGCTTCTCACAGTTTCTTTATAAAATAAGACATACAATAGAAGGCCAATATAGGAGTGTTATGGATGGCAGAGCCCCCTGCTCACGGAAAGAGATGTCAGAGGCTGGAGCAAAGCACCATTATCTTACACTTTGCAGAGCACTGAGACACAAAAGTAAGTAGAGCTCTGGTTTGTTAAGAACACATTGTCAAGTGGAGTGATTAGATTTCTAAGTGATATTTAGCATTTTATTCAGTAAGCACTATAATATAAATGTATATAAAAAATCTAGAATCATGAGCTGTCCAGTGTTGAACTGTGCCTAGAAATGGTGTTGTGTGCATAGGCATGAATAGTGTGGTTTGAGATATTCAGCAGCTTTGTGTATCTTCAGATAGCTAGGCATTTTCTTATGCCAGGGGAAGAAGTGCAGTATTCATGCCTGTCTCACTTTTGCAAATTCCTGTGTTCTCTTCTTGCAAATACAAGGCCCTGAATACATAGAGAATGCCTGATCGCTTAAGTTCAGCCCAATTTCTCAGTAGCAATAAGGAAGAGGAGCAGCTACTCAGTACTCTGAAAGAGAACTCATTTAGCTTTTTGTTTGTTTGTTTGTTTGTTTGTTTGTTTGTTTGAGACAAGGTTTCTCTGTATAGCTCTGGCTGTCCTGGAACTCACTTTGTAGACCAGGCTGGCCTCGAACTCAGAAATCCGCCTGCCTCTGCCTCCTGAGTGCTGGGATTAAAGGCATGTGCCACCACCATTCAGCCAGTTCTTCTTAGGCAGGTTTTCATATGCTCATTGAGAGTGAGATATCTGTCCCCCTGTCCTTTTACCTGCTAAATCCCTGAGAAATTATACACTATAGTAGTCATGTATTCCATATATTTGAATTATAAGTTTTCTGGGGCTCATAGTTTATATATATATATATATATATATATATATATATATATATATATATATATATATATATATATATATTATTCTATTCGACATAGCATCACCTGCCATATTATTTATTCCCACTGTGTTTTGATAACAACCCAAAGTTTGATTGGCTAGACATAGCCCATTTGAGTGAACAATCTGTTTTTGAAGTAGAACTCCCTCAGAGACCCTGACAGAAGAATTCTTTGATTAAAAAAAAAAAAACACTTACCATTTTTAAGGCGTCTCAGTGTATATCATTTTGGGAAATAAAGGAGGAAAGTTTCTATTTGATGAATAGTCAGTTTGTCTCTGAGGATTCTGCAGTTGAGAGTTGATTTGGGGAGTGTGCTGGACTCCAAGTGCTTGCTACAGTGTCCGTTATTTGCAAGGGGCAAAGAACTAACTTAGAGGCATGAAACATTGAGTTGGGGTAATAAAATGACATTGGCTACTAGATTAGCCTGTCAGAGTTTAGTTTACATTGTATGTAGCTAAAACCTCATGTATTTCTGACAGAATAATTTACTCCGATATAATTTTACCTACTTGTATTTTCAACTACACCGATAAACAGGCTGGGTAGGTTAGCCCTGGAACTTAACTAGCACTGAGAACAGTGTTTCCATGGAAATATAGATTATTTTGCATTTCAAGCAATAGCATAATAAATGAACTTTTGGGGCACAATCATTTTGTAGGTTAAGAATTTCTCATGTTTACATTTTTATCATTTCTTTCTTACCTGCCTTCCCATTGTCTCCCTCCAGCCCTGAGGTCTAATGGTGACTGAATGATTATAAACACACTCCCTTGTCATTCTTCCTTTCTGGTAGCTGGGCTAAAATAGCTTGATATAGCATAATAGGAAATGGAGATGATAATAGCCACACAGCTCCTACTTTTCAACAATGATAGAAAAAATAATTGAGGCAATGTTTCTGAATACTAGGTAGAGATGTACTGTATAGAAATCTGAATGTCATTTTCCCCCACATAGGTTGTAGGAGAAAGAAAATGTAAACACCATTATGGTTCATTGAGCACGCCTTCCATCCCAGACAGAGTGGCCTTTCTGAGCCTTTTATTCTGAAAAATCTAATTGGGAATTTCTCACATACCTGTGGATGATGGTTCCTAGAATCTCATTGCTTTCATACCTGCAATGTATGTAGCACCTATAGCCAATCTCCAATACAATGTTTATCTGCACATTTAGTGGTCATTAAAAAAAGAAGAAGAAGAAGACTTTTGACCCTTGCAGGGAACAATCCTCGAAGCAAGCAAACTGCTTCCAGATAAGGGGCTGATGAGAGGAGAAAGTTTCGTGATTTAAAAAAAAAATCATTTTGTCATATGAAGAGGCTGGCTCCATGGCAGGGAAGAGATACACAAAGCTCTCCTGACTTCCTCCCTCCATGAGCCTCTGACATGTGTGACCATCCCCAGGGAATAGGAACAAGTAGAAGCCATTTAACATGCTCCGTCTGCCTTGTTCTTCCTCCCCAACGAGGAGCAACAGCAAGGCTCTGGTGAAGGCTAACAAGGAAGAAAATAAAAGCTGAAAGTTCTAATCAAAACTCTAATCAGAAAGATGACAACTGGTGAAGATTATTAAATTCTCTTTGCTCCCTTGATGAATTTAATAAAGAACTAATCAAAGATCATTAGAAGGCTTTTGTGCCCGGCTTGCACTATAACAGGATTGCAATCTGAACTTGTGTTTTCGTGGGCTTTCAGGAATGGGTTGGACACGTAAATACATTAAAAACTATAGATGGTTAGGCAGCTTTTAGTATTTTTAATATACAAACCTATGAAAATGTATAAGATATTTATTGTGTTCATCCATTCTGCCAACTAAAAATATAGAGGATTTTGATTTTTGTCTTTACTAATTAGAATTTAAGAATTTTGTATCAGTGTCTAGCTCAATTTTTTTCTAATGATCTTTGATTAGTTCTTTTCTTAAATTAACAGGAAAATAAAAATGGTGTCATTTAATTTCTAGAGCATAAAAATATGTAAATAACTCTGTAACTACTAGAGCCACTGAGAATTTATAGAAAATTATGGTAATAGCTGAAGAGGTTCCTTACTCCCCCTCCCCAATTCTGAGCATTTGCTTAATGCTACTTATTTTCAAACAATCTCCCCTTAGTCTTCCAGCTACGTTGTATGTATCACATTTTAAGTGTTAGATTTTCATTGTCTCATACATTATGCTCTTTGTTGTTGCTTCTTATGACTTCTGGTTTCCACCCATAATTGGTACTCACCTTTTTTAAAAATTCCTTAGAACCTGATTGGTCTTTTATGTCTTCCAACCCCAGGTCACCCATCACCTACTAAGGAAACTTAGAATTCTCCTACTTCAGTGAGGCCCGCAGACCTCTACATTTATGACGCTGGATCTTTACTTATCTTAGTAGCAAAAATTCCTTTATGATTATTTAAAAATAATTGGTTCTCATTAATCTAAAGAAGCTTAATATTTTCTTTGAGGAGTATTTTTTTTAAGTATGATTGTATTCTTAATAAAGTAGGTTCTTAGTCTCCCGCCTATCATTTTTGAGAGCATAAAATTACTCTGGAATTAACAGAATGAGTAAATGGAACAAAAAGAAATAGGGAGAGCTTTAAAACTGAAATAAAAAATATTGAACACTTAGAGTTGGCCACTCTGTCAGGCTGTACAGGTAAAGCAAATTTCGCTCTGTGCTCTTCAAAGTTAGATATTCAAAGGAGATGGCCCACTTTGAGCAGAAAAACATTTGTTGTTCTTCCTGTGTTCTACATTTCTTTTCTTTTTTTCTTTTTTTCCAATTTTTATTACATATTTTCTTCATTTACATTTCAAATGCTATCCCGAAAGTCCCCTATACCCTCCCCCATCCCCCGCTCTGCTTCCCTACCCACCCACTCTCACATCTTGGCCCTGGTGTTCCTCTGTACTGGGGCATATAAAGTTTGCAAGACCAAGGGGCCTCTCTTCTCAATGATGGCCAACCAGGCCATCTTCTGCTACATGCGCAGCTAGAGACACGAGCTCTGGGGGTACTGATTAGTTCATATTGTTGTTCCACCTATAGGGTTGGAGACCACTTCAGCTCCTTGGGTACTTTCTCTAGCTCCTCCATTGGGAACCCTGTGTTCCATCTAATAGCTGACTCTGAGCATCCACTTCTGTGTTTGCCAGGCACTGGCATAGCCTCACAGGAGACAGCTAGTTACTGAACTTTGTGACTATTTAAAAATCTTATGAAACACATTTGTAAATGCACCCAAGTAATATAAAATCAGCATATCTCTTGCCTATGTGCTTGTTGGGGATGTAGGGATGCTAGTGTGTGTGTGGACGTCTAAGGGCAACCTTTGGGTGTCTGTCTTCTGTCTGTCTGTCTGTCTGTCTGTCTGTCTGTTCTTGCCTTTCCATGTTAGAGCCAGGCTCTCTTTGCCACTGAGTAAACAAGGCTAGCTGCTCTGTGAGCTTCTGGAGAGCCTCAGGTCCCTGCCTCCTACTTTCCTGCATCAGCACACGGGGTGGCAGGCTTGTGTGGCAAATGCTTTATCACTGAGCCAGACCAGCACCTCTCTACACAGCTTAGGTCTGGCAGCATCTCCTACCTAGTATTGGTAGAAACAGCCAGCTGCTCTGTTGAAAGGAAAAGATGTGAAAATTCTTAAGCTGAAAACTTCAATTTAAAAAAAAAGCTAAACATTAAACTTCAAAACACTGGAAAAGAATGCCTTTTCCTTTTGCCTTTTAATATTATCCTGATTACAAAAACCAAATCTGAAGGGCATTGACTCAGGTAGAAGTAACTTGAAATTAAGTCTGTGGGCACATCAGTTCTCAATCATTAACATGGTCCTAAAGGTATTTGTTCCACTTTTCAGTTTTTTAGTTGATTGTTTCTGATTTACAAATGCCAGTGACCTTAGCTCGTACAAGAATGAGCTCCCTTGACGTAGAGAGATCCTTTGACTAGAGAATATGAGCTAGAAACAAATCTCAGTGAGTTTCTCATTGAAAATGTTTTTACTTTCTTCTCTTTTTGATTTATTTTTTCAAATAATATACCTTATGATTTTTGCTCCTTCCTACACACTCAACTTTAGGTTCTCTCTCTCTCTCTCTCTCTCTCTCTCTCTCTCTCTTTCACAAATCAAAGCAAACAAACAAAAAACAGTAAGACAAAAAATGTCAAAACAAAACAACCCCCCCCCCCCCGAACAAAACCCATAAAATTCATTTTGTGTTGGACAACTACTCCTGGGTGAGGCCTGTCCTAGAGTGTGGTTGATACACCCAGTGACACTCCACTGAATAAAGCTTATTTTCTCTTTTCCAGTGGGTATTAATTGCAGAAAAGTGCTGGGACACTGTCTGGTTTGAATCTGTGCAGATCTTTTAAAATTATACTGATTGGTTGGTTGATTGATTGATTGATTGATTGCTAAGGAATGAAGAAGATAAGCAGAGGTCAGAAGATAACTTGCAGAAACTGGTTCTCTCTTTCTCCCATGTGGGTCCCAGGTATTGAACTCAGGTCATAAGGTTTAGATCACTGAGCCAAATCACTGGCCCCAGAACTGTTTTAGCTGAATGTGAAGTGCTAGGTTGAGAGCAAATTTTCTTCTGTATTTTCAAGAAGTCATTTTCGTGTGGTCTAGAATCTATTGTTTCTGGTAAAGACTCAGATGGTCTTAACCTTTTCTTTGTATAAATGTGGGTTTTCCCCCTCCTTTTTACTCTAGGATTTACTCTTTACAGTTGATTTTCAACCATTTTTGTTGGTTGTGCATTGATGGTTTTCCTAATGCATATCCTAGATGGGTTCACTGTCCTACCTTAAGAGCATTTTAAAATGCAGAGTCTGAGGGCCTTATGCCTTCAAATCATTTTTCTCTACATTGTTTTCTTCTTCTGGGACTCACTGATCTATGATGTAATTTCCATGATACTGTCTTGTGGGTCCTTGAGTCTCTATTTAGTTTTTCTTTCTTTAATCTTTTTGTTTCTCTCTCTCCTTTGGGGTAGGTACTTTCTATTGTTTTGTGTCTAAGTTCACTGACTCTTGGTCCTATTAATTCTAATATGTTGTCAAGCTTATCATTTTTCAAATTATTTATTTATTTATTTTTACACTCCATATTTTAGTCCCACCCCATCCACCCTCTGACCATTCCACATCCCATACCTCCTCCCCAAGCTTATCAGTTTTTTTAAAAATTTTTAATTATTATACTATTTATTTTCAGTATTCTAATATGGCTATCTTTGTAGTTTCTACTTTTCTGTTATTTCCTATATTATACACTATGATTTTTTTTAACACAGCTTTTTTATCAGTTATTTTTAATTAAATTTTGTAGCATATCATAGAGATTCTAATTTCTATGGATTTCTCTGAAGAAGGTATAGTTTTATTTAAGGAGATTATTAGATGATCTCTTATGAACTATTACATTGTTTACTGGCTGAATATTTTAACATATAGGCTACTTGTTTTGCATTACTGGTGGAAATCTATAAAATTTTCAAAGTCCCTCAGTACAGGGGAATGCCAGGGCCAGGAAGCAGGAGTGGGTGGGTTGGGGAGCAGGGCTGAGGGATGATATAGGGGACTTTCGGGATAGCATTTGAAATGTAAATGAAGAAAATATCTAATAAAAAATTTAAAAAACAAACAAACAAAAAAAATTCCAAAGTCTTTCTCAATATTTTCTATCTTGATACTACTCAATCTTTGGGGGCAGGACATATTTCTTATCCCTAATATTTGGTCTTTGTGATGTTTTTGGCTGTATGTTGGGAGTATTAAGGAGATGCTAATAAACCCCTTTATTTGGCAGGGTCAGAAGTCTGAACTCTGACATAACTTTTTTACTGCCTTCCCCAAACACTTGACAACCTCTAGTGTCTTAATTGTGCTTTAATGGGTTTATAACATCTTTGAAGTCCCTGGTTGCTTTGCTTTACCCTGCACATCCTTCGCCTGGCTTCCACCACATTTGGCATTCTTTGGACACCCTGAGCAACCCTGGTGTGTGCTCTCTTAGCTGAACAGGACTGCCTGTTAAGACTAAATCTCTGAGGTAAGGCCCAGAAAGAAAGCTGGAGATGGACTTCATGCATTTATTACTCTTTTCTCAAGGGTCTTGTTATCTCATTCCTGAGATTTTAGAGTTGGGCACACCCCATCGTAGTGGGGAGTTACATCTTTTCAATCCTACCTGAAGTCACATTCCCATATGGGAAAGAAACTCAAGGTCCATGACAATGTCTATGAACTGCCATAAAATTGCAAAAAATTAAAATAAGGTTTGTGTTGGATCATTTTAAGTTCAAAGTCATATGGGCCACACTTAACAAAGTGTCTCCTACAAGCAAATTGTTTTTTGAAATACTAAATTGTTTGCTTTTTTAGAACAAACAGAAAATAGGAGAAACCCATCCCTCTGTAGAATAACAAGGTACAGCCTAACAATTAACTCTGTGCTCTTGTACCTAACACTATATTTTAACTGCATTCACTTCAGGTAACTGGAGTAACCCCATGAAACCCACAGTAATAAATATTTAAGGCTGTTGTCTTCTGGGATTTCTGAGACAGAGGTTTCTTGTTGCCCTGGGGGTTTTTGTTGTTAATGAACTAGATGGGTTTCAAGTTTGTTACTGGAATAATAACTTGGAAGGGTTTTTAGTTGGTAGGGTGACTGACTACCTTTTTATCTTTTGAGGCAGAGTCTCTTTCATATGGATCCCCGCTTGGGCTTGAGTCCATTCTGTAGCCTAGGCTATCCTTATAGCTATGATCCTGAGTACTGAAGTTACAAGCATTTGCCATCAGGCCTGGCCCATGGATAACTTTGGAGGGTTTCTCCCTCCCTCCTCCCGCCTCCTCCTCTCCCCCTCCTCCTCCCCTATCCCTTCCCCCTCTCCTCCTCCTCCCTCTCCCTCCCCCTCTCCTTCCCCTCTTTCCCTCCATTTTACCCTTCCTTTCTCCCTTCTTTCCTCCCCATCTCTGCACATGTGTATACTGGCATATGTGTATGTATGTATGTATGTATGTATGTATGTATGTATGATGTATGTGGAAGCCAGAGATCACCTTGTAGTATCAGTCCTTAGGTGCTGTTGACCTTAGTTTTGGACACAGGGCCTGTCACTGAGCTGGAACTCACTGATTAGCCTAGTCTGGCTGGCCAGAGAGCCCCCTGGATCTGTGTGTCTCTACCTCCTCAGTGGTGGGACTACAGGCATGTGACACCATGTCTGTCTCTTACATGGAAGCTCAGCGTTCATCTCAGGTCTTTATGCTTGGTTGATAAATACTTTGCTGACTGAATTATTTCCCTAGCTCCCAAGTTGACTTTTCCAGAACAACTTTCTCTTACCTGCAGAGTGGGAACCAGATGAGATTAAATACACCAGGTCCTGGTGAGTTCACTTTTTTTTTTTCATTTGTCCCTTCATCTTTCAGTTATGACATTTGTTTATGTCTGGAAATAAACTTTCCTCACAGGTCATCAGCAATCCATCCTACTTCACAGCATTTCACAGTTGACTGCTGGAAATTTCAGATGTGTAGGCCCCGTGACATGTGGGAGGAAGTTTGTACTGGAAAGCCAGCTTCTGTTATTTTGGCTGGATACACTGTTTCTCCATGCTTGAAGGTGAGTGAACACCATTGGTTTGCCTGGGGGAATTTCTGGAACTGAGCCCACAAGGTACATGCAAAGTAGCCATGTGCACAGTTATACTACAGTGGAAAAAAAAGCAGCCAATGGCAGCGTCTCAATGGAGGAACACAGGAAAGTCTTTGCATACTAATTAACTAGAATTTGGTTACTGCACCTTTACCTCTTGGTGAGTCTTTCTCATTTCTGTATGTAATACACACACATGCACATACGTGCACATACACACACACATACATACACACAGACACAATTGTATGTTATTGTTCCTGCCTTCGTTGCCACAACTGAATTGGACAGACTTTAGGAACAAACTTTAGTCGTGCCTCATTTTCTATGCCTTTATTTCTAGGATAGACCAAAGTTAGTAAACACCAAGGCCCACTGGTTTTAAGTAACGACAATATGTTTTATGTAATATAAACATAAAATATATTTTCTTTCACACATACACCTTTTAATTTCTCTACAGATTCTGGAGTTGTAACTTGGTTCTCACTGTTGTTTCCTTGCTCCTAACCCATCTCTGTTTGTCCTCTCCCCAGGACCACTTCCATAGGATGCTGTAGCATCATTTTCTTTTCTTTGCTTCAAGTTGCAGACTCAGCCTTCTCTTCTTCAAACAAATTCCCTTATGGTTAGCAACATTTTGTTAATTTTGTTGCCTTATGTGCACCATCCAGAGGAATGCCAGCACCAGCTATTGCTAAGTTATCTGTGATCTCCATGCCAGGGATCATTTCCTGCTTCCCTCTCACTCAGTGAACCTGATATTTACTCTTGAGATTCTAAGAAAACCTCTTGTCTCAACCCCCCTTTCATGGTCTGACTCTCCTTAGCCCTGTAGTGGTAGGGGGGGGACACACTCAAAATTCCTGTGACTTTCTGATGCAGAGAAACTTGGCTTTCTTTTAGGCTTATGATCTCATGCCTAGGCTCTCCTAGTGTTTACCCATGCCCATTAAAAAAAATCACTAACTTATCTCCCAAACAAGAGAGCAGCTTTCTCTTCAAGAGGAACTCTTAGAGCAAATGGTTAAAATGCTTTGATTTTTCTGCTTATAATTTCTCTGAAAATATGTTTATAGCAACATTATAACTTCTAACAAAGTGACTTAACAAAAAGTTGAATGAAGTGACAGCATAGTGTCCTGTTTTTAAGACAGATGATGGTTTTATGTGAGGCAGGAGAGAGAGAGACAGAGAGAGACAGAGACAGAGACATGAGACACTTGTGGTCTCTGTCTCTTTCCTTGAACAACCTCGGCAGTTTGTGGAAGAAGATTGGTTAGATGGATGGTGATAGTCACTCCTGGCTTCTGAAAACCTGGGAAAAGGGGATAAATTGAAGCTGAGGGAGAAATCGGACCCATCAGAAGAAATGAAGGCTCAGTTGAAGGTGTGGAGGTTTAGAAAAAGTATCTGACAAATGCCATGTGCTGGTAAATCATTTGGTGCCTTGGAAGCCAAAACACAGCTCTCAGAGGCAAGAATATATCTAATGTCCCTTTAGGACTCCACCCAGGATGAACAGCAGGGCGTGTTTTGCATGCTGCTCACGATGTCATGCTGCTCACGATGTCATGCTGCTCACAATGTCATGCTGCTCACGATGTCATGCTGCTCACGATGTCATGACATTCTAAATTATATTTGTTGGGTGGATCTTAAATTTTTCATGTTAAGAATGCTTAAATTTATGTTAATACTTTATCATAATAGTTCCTGGGGATACTGGGAAATGGAAAATGATGATATTCCATGGATAGATTGTTGAATAGATTGTTGAGATAAATGTATAAAAACTTATAAGGATGCTTATGGAATGTTTATAACTATAATAGCACTATTATTAAATGTAATCTAAAAGATTTCAACATTATATTACTAAATACTTTTTAAACAAACGCCTTCATTTTAAAGTAGGTGAAAACAAAACAAAAAGTGCTTAACATTGAAGGTATGTAATAATGTTTTTGGAGTTAGGCTAGAAAAAGTCTTGTCCTAGTGTGGACATGTTACTCAATAACAACAAAGTTCTCATCATGGTGCTTCTTTTCTCATTGATTTATTTATTCATTTATATGCTAATCACTGCCCCCAGAGTACCCCTCATAATAAGTTCTTTCCAGCTCTTTCTCCTCTGAGAGGGCAGATGCCCACCCTTGGTATCCACTCACTCTGGCTCACCGAGTCTCTGTGGGACTAGGTGCATCCTCTCCCACTGAGGCCAGACAAGGTGTCTCAGTTAGGGAAGCACTCCCACCTCTTACAACATTACCAGTGGTGAACTTTTTTACTGGATGTCCACATTCATACACATTATCCACAGATAGGATGTGTAATGAAAATCAGTTAAGATTTTAAAACTTTCATTCCTGGCATATATGAGGTATAATTGCCTTAAGACTGTTCTGGAATGCTTCATAGTGTTGAAATTATCTACAAATTTCAGCCATGCGGCCTTGCATAATGGCAAACCAGATCCAAAGACACACACCAAATGTTTTCAGTGATTGTCTTGAATTGATAAGATTTCCGGTGAATTTTCCTTTTCCTGGTACTCCAGTAGTTATTTTCTGAGTCTTTTCCATGGGCCACTGGTTAGTTTCAAGTCCAAAATCACACTAGTGGGTTTTTCTATAACCTGTTATTAGAACAGGTCTATTTTAACATAAGAGTAAAGTCAGAAATCACTGTAGACTGTATCTACAATATTAAAATTCAGTACAGGAGGAAGTGACCCCAGGACTCAGATGAGATCACCATTTTCTCTCTGGAGACTCTCTAAGGCAGGTCCACTCAGGAGCACACAGGCTGCAGAAGTGGCAGAGCAGCTGGGACAGGGTCTCACGGGCCTACATCAGCACCCAGGAGGTGGAGCAGTTCCGCAGCCCTCTTTGCATTGGTCTTGCCAGGGGAGAGCTTGCCTCCAGGGAGTACTGACACAGGCTTACAGACTCACAGGAGGAACAAGCTTTATCCAGAGACAGCAAGAACATCTAACACAAAGAAATCATAAAGGGAGACAACTCTGGAGATAGAAAACCTAGGAAAGAAATCAGGAGCCATAGATGCTCCTATGGCTCCTGTTAGGAGCAAGAGATGGAAGAGAGAATCTCAGGTGCAGAAGATTCCACAGAAATCATTGACACAACAATCAAAGAAAATCCAAAATGCAAAAAGATCCTAACCCAAAACATCCAGAGAATCCAGGAAAAATGAGAAGACCAAATCAAAGGATAATAGGTATGGATGAGAAGGAAGATTTAAATATCTTCAACAAAATTATAGAAGAAAACTTACCTAATCGAAAGAAACAGATACCCATGAACATACAAGAAGCCTACAGAACTCCAAATAGTTTGGACCAGAAAAGAAATTCCTCCCATCACATAATAATCAAAACACCAAATGCACAAAACAAAGAAAGAATATTAAAAGTAGTAAGGAAAAAGGTCAAGTAACATATAAAGGCAGACCTATTAGAATTACACCAGACTTCTCACAAGAGACTATGAAAGCCAGAAGATCCTGGGCAGATGATGTCATACAGATCCTAAGAGAACACAAATGCCAGCCCAGGCTACTATACCCAGCAAAACTCTCAATTACCATAGATGGAGAAACCAAAGTATTCCATGACAAAACCAATTTTACACAATATCTTTCCTCAAATGTAGGAATAATAAAGGGAAAACTCCAACACAAGGAGGGAAACTATGCCCTAGAAAAAGCAAGAAAGTAATTTTTCAACAAACCTAAAATAAGGAAGCCACATGAACAGAATCCCAACTCTAACAACAAAAAATAACAGGAAGCAACAATTACTTTTTCTTAATATCTCTTAATATCAATGGACTTAATTACCCAATAAAAAGACATAAACTAGCAGACTGGTTATGTAAACAAGACCTAACATTTTGTTTCATATAGGAAAGCCACCTCAGGGACAAAGACAGACACTACATAAAAGTAAAAGGCTGGAAAACAATTTTCCAAGCAAATGGTCCCAAGAAACAAGGTGGAGTAGCCATTCTAATATCGAATTAAATCAACTTTCAAACTAAAGTTATCAAAACTAAAGATAAGGAAGGATACTTCACACACATAAAAGCTAAAATCTACCAAGATGAACTCTCAATTATGAATATCTATGCTCCAAATGCAAAGGTATCCACATTCATAAAAGAAACTTTACTAAAGCTCAAAGCACACATTGCTCCACACACAATAATAGTGGGAGACTTCAAAACTCCCACTCTCATCAGTGGACAGATCCTGGAAACAGAAACAAAACAGAGACACAGCGATACTAACAGAAGTTATGAAACAAAAAGACTTAACAGATATCTATAGAACATTTTATCCTAAAACAAAAAGATATACCTTCTTCTCAGTACCTCAAGGTAACTTCTCCAAAATTGACCATATAATCAGTCACAAAACAGGCCTCAACAGATACAAGAAGATTGAAATAATCCCATGTATCCTATCAGATCACCACAGACTAAGGCTGATCTTCAAGAACAACATAAATAATAGAAAGCCCACTTACACATGGAAGCTGAACAACACTCTACTCAGTGATAACTTGGTCAAAGAAAAAGTAAAGAAAGAAGTTAAAGACTTTTTAGAGTTTAATGAAAATGAAGTAACAACATACAGAAACTTATGGGACACAAATGACAACAGTCCTAAGAGGAAAACTCATAGCTCTGAGTGCCTCCAAAAAAAGAAACTGGAGAGAGCATACACTAGCAGCTTGATAGCACACCTGAAAGCTCTAGAACAAAAAGAAGCAAATTTGCCCAAGAAGAGTGGAGGGCAGGAAATAATCACACTCAGGGATGAAATCAACCAAGTGGAAACAAAAAAGAACTATACAAAGAATCAACCAAACCAGGAGCTGGTTTTTTGAGAAAATGAATAAAACAGATTTAAAAAAAAAAAAAAAAAGCCCAGGACCAGATGGGTTTAGTGCAGAGTTCTATCATACCTTCAAAGAAGACCTAATACAAATACTCCTCAAACTATTCCACAAAATAGAAACAGAAGGTACTCTACCCAATTCATTCTATGACTCCATAATTAATCTAAAACCACACAAAGACCCAACATAGAAAGAGAACTTCCTATTTCTCATATGAATATCAATGCAAAAATACTCAATAAAATTCTCTCAAACTGAATCCAAGAATTCATCAAAATGATCATCCATGATGATCAAGTAGGCATCATCCTAGGGATGCAGGGATGGTTCAACATATGGAAATCCATCAACATAATCCACTATGTAAACAAACTCAAAGACAAAAACCACATGATTATCTCATTAGATGCTGAGAAAGCATTTGACAAAATCCAACACACCTTCATGATAAAAGTCATGGAAATATCAGGAATTCAAGGCCCATACCTAAACATAATAAAAGCAATATACAGAAAACCAGTAGCCAACATCAAACTAAATGGAGAGAAACTTGAAGCAATCCCATTAAAATCAGGGACTAGACAAGGCTGTCCTCTTTCTCCCTACCTATTCAATATAGAACTTGAAGTCCTAGCCAGAGCAATTAGAAAAAAAAGGAGGTCAAGGGGATACAAATTGGAAAGGAAGAAGTCAACGTATCACTATTTGCAGATGATATGATACTACAGAGCAATTGTGATTTTAAAAAAATCATTGCATGGTACTGGTACAGTGGCAGACATGTAGATCAATGGAATAGAATTGAAGACCCAGAAATGAACCCACACACCTATGGTCACTTGATCTTTGACAAAGGAGCTAAAATTTTACATCCAGTAGAAAAAAAGACAGCATTTTCAACAAATGGTGCTGGCTCAACTGGTGGTTATCATGTAGAAGAATTCAAATTGATCCATTCTTATCTCCTTGCACAAAGCTTAAGGTCAAGTGGATCAAGGAACTCCCCATAAGCCCAGAGACACTGAAACTTATAGAGGAGAAAGTGGGGAAGAGCCTTGAAGATATGGACACAGGGGAAAATGGTACACCAATGGTACACCAATGGCTTTTGCTATAAGATCAAGAATTGAAAACTGGGACCTCATAAAATTGCAAAGTTTCTGTAAGACAAAGGACACTGCCAATAAGACAAAAAGACAGCCAACAGATTGGGAAAAGCTCTTTACCAATCTTATATCCAATAGGGGACTAATATTTAATATATACAAAGAACTCAAGAAGTTAGACTCCAGAGAACCAAATAACCCTATTAAAATTGGGGTACAGAGCTAAACAAAGAATCCTCAACTAAGGAATACTGAATGGCTGAGAAACACCTAAAGAAATGTTCAACATCCTTAGTCATTAGAGAAATGCAAATCAAAACAACCCTGAGATTCCACCTCACGCCAGTTAGAATGGCTTAGATCACAAACTCAGGTGACAGCAGATGCTGGCGAGAATGTGGAGAATGAGAACATTCCTCCATTGCTGGTGGGATTACAAGCTGGTACAACCACTCTGGAATTCATTTGGTGGTTCCTCAGAAAACTGGACATAGTACTACCTGATGACCCAGCAACAACACTCCTAGGCATATACCCAGAAGATGCTTCAACATGTAATAAGGACACATGCTCCAGTATGTTCATAGCAGCCTTATTTATAATAGCCAGAAGCTGGAAAGAACCCAGATGTCCCTCAATAGAGGAATGAATATAGAAAATGTAGTACATTTACACAAAGAGTACTACTCAGCTATTAAAAACAATGAATTTATGAAATTCTTAGGCAAATGGATGGATCTGGAGTATATCATCCTGAGTGAGGTAACCCAATCACAAAAGAACACACATGATATGCACTCAGTGATAAGTGGATATTAGCCCGGAAACTCGGAATATCTAAGATACAAATTGCAAAACACGTGAAACTCAAGAAGAAGGAAGACCAAAGTGTGGATACTTTGACCCTTCTTAGAAGCAGGAATGGGTTGGTTGGGGAGCAGAGGGAGAGAGGAAGGTATAGGGGATTTTCAGAGAGGAGAAAGCAGCTGATATATCTGCCTTCTGAGTTGCCTTGCTAGAGCCTTACAAATACAGAGTCAGATTCTCACAACCCACTATTGCACTGAATGTGGGGTCCCTAATCGAGGAGTTAGAGAAAGGACTGAAGGAGCTGAAGGGGTTTGCAACCCCATAGGAAGAGCAACAATATCAACCAACTAGACCCCCAAAGTTCCCAGGGACTAAGTCACCAACCAAGGAATATGCATGGCTCCGGCTGTGTATGTAGCATAGGATGGCTTTGTCTGGCATCAATGGGAGGAGAGGTCCTTGGTCCTATGAAGGCTCGATAGATGCCCCAGTGTAGGGGAACACCCTCAATAGAAGCAGGGGAATTGGGTGGGATGGGGGTTTCCAGGAGGGGGGAAACTGGGTAAGGGGATAACACTTGAAATGTAAAAAGTTAAAAAAATAATAATAATAATTAATTAATTTTTAAAAACCCTAAATGTGTAAGCTCGTATAAACATTGACATATATGGTTAAATGAAACTTTCTTATGTGAGCCGACATGCTCCTTCCATGAGCCATAAACTAACAAAACAATACCAGGCATGAGGGAAGCCCTTCTTTGAGTTGTTGGCCTGAGTTGTCCAAGAGACTACCAAAACTTTATAGGTTATTGCTACTGCCCTTGGATGTCTCCAGATGTGCAAGGTAATTTCCTATTGCTGAAGACACTGTGTACTTTGGACATGGCATAAAGGACCCAAGCTGGATCTGACCTGAAAGCCTCCACAGCATGCAAGCAAATTTCCAAAGGAGGAAGGCAACCAGTAGTCTTAGCCAACTATAATGCCCAGCACACAATGACCATCATGGATTGAAGACCCCAAGGATACAATTGCAGTACACATACCTTGTTGGTAACAATAGCTGTCTAACTGAACATAAGATCTGATCAGCATGAAAGAAACTATTCCTAGTACTAGAAATATAGCCCACTCTCTGGAGCTAGTAAATTCCTTGATCTCAGAGGTGAATCTATAACTACCTCTTTACTAAACAAGCATGACTCCTAATTCTATTTTAATTATTTGTCCTTAAAGCCACTAAGTGTAGTTCTCACCCCTCGGCAAGGAAACTTTCTTTTGAAAGAGATGAAGAGTACTACAGAAAAATCACAACTGATCAAAAGTTGAGGAGCCTAGTCTCGACTGATACATCTTCAAGACAGTTCCTGCACCTAATTGAAGAAGTTTGTGGTAGTAAGTTTGTAAAAGCTAGAGGATCAAGGAGTATGATGTGAAATTGTGTCTCCTAGAACTGTCAGAGAATCTACACTTATAAAGTGTCAACAGTATGAATTCTAAACATGACTCAAATATGTACTATACTAGTAACATTCTAATAGGGAAGGCAGAAAGCCAAGGAGACATCATTCCTAGACAAAGAACTACAGATAACCAAGGAGTGCTGAAAACATGAGAAATATTCTTCCACAGAGAAAAGCACATCAATTAGTTATCTAATAGAAAAATCTCAGCCCTGAAAATATACATACAAGTAGAGCTATATAGACTTAGCATGTTGTATTTATATGGCCAGGAATATTGTCATAATAAAAATTAAAGAAAAAAGACTAGTGATTGTATTGAAACCCCTGAAAGTGGCATGTATAGAATGGGATTTTAAGGAAACCTGGATAACAATTTCACATTCCCTGATATTGAGAGAACATGCAATTGATGTGAACTGTCTGCCCAGAAGTAACTTGCACGAGTGTAAGGGGGAAATAAACATACAGAGTTCATCCTCTATAGTCCCATGTGCTTTAGCATGAAGTAAGGTGAGAAAGGTTCACTAAGGGGGTAAATGGCTGTGATATTCCAGTAATCCAACTGCACCCCTCTCCATCCCCACAGCTGTGAAAGAAGAAGAATATGGCATCATTGGATGGAACTTGCCATAGGTGACAAGGTGGCCAGTGGTACCTAGAAGTGAGGACCATTCTGGATGGCCAGAAACTACATGTTGAATTGTGTGTTTATTGGCCTTGTACTAATGGACAGCATATTTGGGCTTGGGTGGAAAGTAGATGGAGGATCTGGATGTCTCTAGGTTCATGGATGCCTCCAGAACACCTGGATCAATGTGAGGTAGTAAACATATATGAAGATATAGTGATACAGATAAGAAGGCCTAGGCTTGTCTCAGAGTAGACAGTCATTCCTGCCTCTATTAGGCAGTGTGAATTTCTCTCCTGCTGGGACATATCTCCATTGAAGAGTTTTTCTTAAGAATGCAAACTACAGAACATGTCACAAAGTGTGGGCGGGCGGAGAACATCCAGAGTCCCACCACCAGCATGGCCAGTCCACCGTGGGAGCCACTGTGCAAGTATGTGGAAGAGAGGTGGGAGAGAAGGAGAAGCAGATGGTTTGAGCACAATGAAGAGAGACAGAACTGGAGATGTGAGAGTGGAGAGGAATAACCTGTTGTGAGTGACCAAATCTCTTCACCCGAGGCTGTGGTGAAGTCCCAGCCCATGCTGCCACTGGGGACCATGTCTGGGTCCATGGCCACGCAGCAGAGGTCTGAGTCAATTTTTGTGGCTCATACTACCACTAAAGACCATACTGATGCCACCTGGGACCATGTTGATGTCCAAGGGCTGTGAACACCTCTCACTGGCTGTGGCACTCTGGAGAGCTAGACCCACTCCTCACCAGCTGCAGCACTTGGGGGAGTGGGCCCTGTACCTCACCTAAGCAGCACAATTGAGCTGGCCCTGGTGGTAGGGTGCAGGAGAGCAGGCCCTGCCATTTGTCTGTCATGAGGTAGCATGGGCTACGGAGCCATGCCCTCCCCTGATCTCACTTCTTACTACCTGCAGCAGGCAGAAGAGCTGATCCAGAGGAGAGTCGGGGAGTGGGGGAGCTGTCTCTGCTCCTCGCCAACTTCAGCACTCAGGAGAGTGAGCCTGGGCAGCACAGTAAAACTGACCCTGATGGCAAAGGTGCGGGTGAGATGGCTCAGAGGCTGCGGGAGTGGGAGAGCTGTTCCAGCCCCTCACAGGCTGCAGCACTCTGAAGAGCAGGCCCGCATCTCCACTGGGCAACACAGTAGAGCTAGCTCTGGTCTGTGGGTACAGGTGAGTGGGTCTAGGGCCATGAGCAGGAGAGCTGGCCTTGCCCCCTTGCTGGCTGTGACATTGGATGATGTAGCCAGGGCAATGATGGAGACCTTGCCCTGGTGGTATGGGAATAGGAGAGCTGGTGGGCTGACTATCTCTGCTATCACCCAGGCCCACCCCAATATCTATTTAATCTATGAACTGCTGGAGCATGTGAAAAGGCAGGCCCTGCAGATCCAAAGCTGCAGGATCTCCTCAACAAAGAGCAACAACATAGTATCTGAGAGGGGTCTGGGTGAGGATCTAATGCAGATAGTGTAGCAGAAGCCAGAAGCCTTGAGCCAGACTAATGACTCATTGCAATGAACATTTGCAAGATAAGATGCGTAGACAAAAGAGTGTACTGTGAGACACACTGTAACACACTGCAGCTTCCACAAAGAGAACTTTTAACACTTTGGTTTTTTTTAATTATTATTATTTATTTATTTAATTTTATTTTATTTGGGGGGAAATGTCGCAAGGAGAGAGAACAGACATGGAGGGACAAGGAAATGACTGGGATTTGAAACCCTTCAAGGATCAATAAAAAAGGAGAGTAGTGTGAACTGCAGGGCCTGTGAGAATGTGTTCGCACCGCTGGGGCACGCTGGGGCCCCTCTAATAGCCAGGCGTGGCCAGTGAAACAGACAGATGGCTCTCAGAGAATGAATATGTGTTGTAGAAAGATAAATAAGGCAGTGCCCGTCATTCATGCTACCGTACCTAACATCACTCCTTTTCCAAATCAGTTTATCTTCTGATAATTTCACACATGTACATAAAACATTCTGATCACACCCATCCCTTCCCACTCTGATCTCCCTCCTGTTCCGTCCTGACCAAACAAACCCTATCCCACTTTTCCACATTTTTTTTTTTTTTGCGAACCACTGCGCTATCGGTATGGACATGCATGTGAAACAACCCATTGGAACATGAGAAACTCACCAGTGCCTACTTCATTGAAGACTATCACTTCCTGACTGATATTAGCACCCCTGGGACAGATAGAGCCTCACGAGCTCCCCGTGTCTGTAACTGAATGTTTAGGGGTTCAGTCTTGTGTAGACCCTTGTGCAGGCTGTTGTGAGTTTGAGAGCTGCGCCATGCCATGCCATGCCATGCAGTGCTCGTAGATTGTTTCACAATCCTCCTCACTGTTTTGATGTGTCCTCCCCACTCTGTTCTGCAATGTGCCCTGATCCTTGGAGGTGAGCCATGTGTGTCTTTTAATATGGAGCACTCGAGGGTCACTTGGTCTCAACATCTTGATCAGCCATGAGTCTCTGCATTAACCGCTGTTTGTTGCACAAGTAAGCTTCCATGATCAAGGCTGAGGACAGCACTGGTCTTTGGATATAACCAGGATTGAACAATTGATTTGATTGATGGGAGCTTCTCGTGCTGTATTATTAGACCGCGCTAACTTTTATTATACTCTTCTCTGCTGAATCCCGGGACCAATTGGCACTTGATTGGAATGGGCTGTCGGGGGTCCTGCCTACCTTTTGTAAAATAGGTTTCTTTATAAAATGCCAGCTTCTGAGTATCTTACCAATTTAGAAAAACATCTAAAACACAAGTAAGCACAATTAAGTTGAATGAAGATGGAAACTCAACCCTTACGAGGTGCAAGGTTCAGGCACAGTTGTAAAAGTCTTGGGAGTTTTATAGTAGGATAAGACAGATGATACCTGGCAAGGTATTAGGAAAAATCCAATAACAGCTTGAGCCTGTAAATATAAAAACAGCCATTAGTCCAGCTAAGGGCAGAAGGCAACCTTTGTGGGTGGGAAAGGCATGCCTATAAGACATAGGTTATTGAATGAAAACCCCAGTGCTGGGATGGGTTACCACTCTACTGAGTTGTTGACCAGGAAGTTTTCTGAACACTGGACACACACTGTAGGCTATTGCTACTGCTGCTGGTTGAATGCTAAAGTTCAATAGCACATCCCTGAGGCTGAGAACACTGTGTGCTCTGATTGCAGGGCATAGAGGAAGCAAGCTGTGACTAAACTAGAAGGTCCCTCTTTGTTGGGTGGTGTCTATAGTGCCTGGAGGTGTGGGGGAGAGGTGTGGGGGAGGGGAGATTGGTATCTGTGGTCCAGCTATGCTGTGGACTCTGTGTGTTAATGCCATCTATGTGCCAGGCAATATGTGCCTGCTGGAGAAATTGTGATAACACTGATTCTAGCTACAGTCAATGGCTTTCTACTTGGATTTAAGACCTACCCCGCAGGAGGAAAGCCACATGTGGTACTGTAAGCTCTGGTGACAACTTGTATCTGGAGAAGCCATGGGCCTTAACTGGGAAGCTCCTGCTACTATCTTTTTAGGTGAGTATCATCACTTTTCAAACTATCTTCTAAATATTTGTGCTTATATGTTAGATTTCTGATACTACTGTCCATAGTAGAAGGAAACTTATTTTTGTGGTGGGCGGTAGTTCTTAGCAGAAGTCCATAACTGGTCAAACCCTTGGGGTTAAATATCTGTTGCTGTACTCTATATTGTTTGTGGTGGTTTGAATGAGAAGGGCTCCCATAGGCCCATATACTTAGATGCTTGGGTCCCAGTGGGCTGTTGGGAAGAATTTGGAGGTACAGTGGCTTTACTGGAGTTGGTGTGATCATGTTTAAAAAGGTGTGTCACTAGGGGGGTGGGATTTGAAGTTTCAAAAGCTCGTGATAGCCTCTCTCTCTCTCTCTCTCTCTCTCTCTCTCTCTCTCTCTCTCTCTCTCTCTCTCGTGTGTGTGTGTGCGCGCATGCGCACGAGCGCGTGCACATGCTAGCTCTCTCTTCTCTCTCTCCCTCTTCCTCCCTCGCTCCCTCCCTCCCTCCCTTCCCTCCCTCTCTTCTCCCTTTTCCCTTCTCCCTCTTTCTCCCACCTCTTTCTCTCTCTTCCTGCTACTTATGAGGATGTAAAGCTCTCAGCTACTCTCGGCTACTGCCCCAGTACCATGCCTATCTGCTTTCTGCCATGATGGTCATGATCTAGCCCTCTAAAACTGTAAGCAAGCCCCCAATTAAATGCTTTCTTTTACCAGTTGCCTTGGTTATGGTGTCTCTTCACATCAGTAGAACACTAATATACTGCATAAAAATTCATAAATATATACATTATATGTATGTGTGTATGTATGTATGTATGTATGTATGTATGTATGTATGTATGTATGTATGTATTATGTATTATGTATATCTCACACATATACTTTTTCCTTCCAAGATTCAGGAAATATCAAAGAAGAAGAAGAAGAAGAAGAAGAAGAAGAAGAAGAAGAAGAAGAAGNAGGAGAAGGAGAAGGAGAAGGAGAAGGAGAAGGAGAAGGAGAAGGAGAAGGAGAAGGAGAAGGAAGGGAGAATGTAAGAGCCAGATTAAGGAGTGGAGAGGAGTCTAACACTAGGAAACCATGACTGAACCCCGATGACATTGGGTCTATAATCATTCCCTTATAGAAGAGGCAGAGAGTCATTAGATCCTTACTCAAGGGTTTAATCACTACTCAGTCCTGTATGCCTCTAATGCTAACCTAGCCATATGCTGTCTTGGGCATGTAGAAGGTATAAGATTTGCCAGGGTAAGGAGTCTAGAAGTGTAGCTTTCATCCGTTGTCTTTTATGCAGCACTAGGGATGTTTAGAACTTAGGATGCCCAAGTGTCCCTATGCTTCTTTAAGTAAAACCCCAAACTCATCACTTTATCAGGCTGGGTTTTGGATCTGGATAGGATCATTTCTTTGGTCTGTAGAAGTCCTATCTTGGGTGAATGGCCATTTCTGTTTTTCCCTTTTAAAATTCAACAGCAACTCAAACTCTAACATAGTTCCAACATCACTAGACTGGGTGAGTAGAGATACAGGCATGAGGCTGT
Source organism: Mus minutoides (assembly GCA_902729485.2). Classification (NCBI taxonomy): domain Eukaryota; kingdom Metazoa; phylum Chordata; class Mammalia; order Rodentia; family Muridae; genus Mus; species Mus minutoides. The sequence continues at coordinate 59,976 of LR752321.1, read as the reverse complement.
TAGCAAGCTCATACATTGGGTATCATTTCATCAACTTAATTTTCAGAAAGGGTCTCTCACTTGGACCTGGGATTTGTGCATTGAACTCAGCTAAATGAAAGTGAGTCCAGGCATCTGCCAGCCTTTGTTTCTGTAGCACTAGGATTACAGGCACATGTCACTGTCACAGTACCTGGTTTCACATGACTGCTGGGAGTTAAGCTTAGGTCCTCATTCTTGTATAGCAAGCACCTTACCAAATGAGCCATCTACCCAGGTCTTATTTAGAAATGTTTCATGCTTAATAAAACATTTATTGTGGTTATTAAAGTTGTAATCTTTAAAGTGAAACTAAATCATGAACACATTGTCTAGTGTAGAAGAAGAGAACTGAATTTTTTCTAAAGAAAAATTTTAAAATAAATATGCCTGGAGAAGGTTTGCTACAAGCCATATTTTTAGGTATCCACAATAAACATATTTTTCTATTAGTCTGGAATCACAGAATGAAAAAAGGGCTCTTCTATTTTCGTTAGCACAGCGATATGTTTCTAAGTTCTATGTTACATTAATGTTATTCATATATGATCTCGTGAGTGAAAAATGGGCCTAAACTAGCCTAATAGTGATTGGTAGTAAAAATATTAGAAAATCATAGGCATTTGATTGTCTCTGCATTGGCTGCTGAGAGCAAAGGAGAAAGGGACACAGTTGTTATTAACCTCATGTGACAATAATAAAATGTTGTGCACAGGCTGGGGCCAAAGGAAGCACATGAACAATGAACACAATAATGAAATATTTAATTTATCCTGTTCCTTTCATCAAAAAACACAGAGGTATTTATAAGTGGTGACTGACTGGGTCTCACAGCAGTGTGTTAGGCAGCAAAGAGATCAGCCAGCACTATGTATTTCCCCAGTGGAGAAATTAAAGAATCGGATATTTAATAAGGATAGGTCTAACAGATCGCACCAAAGACAAGAGTCAAGATGAGGAAGGCCCTGGGGTTCATATTTTCCTCTCACATATTATACTTCTGAAGCCCTGCTTGGTAAATTCAGTCATTCTCAGAACATAAAGCCATCCAAAGCTGAGATACATGCAAACGAATTCTTAGATTCAGCAGAACACATGTGAATGACAGCTCTGGTGTGTAGTTGAAAGATGTTGACAAGGAGAATTCTCCTCCTGAATTATCTAGTTTATATATTTTTTCTTTAAATAAACTGAGTAAAGAGGATGAAAGTGAAAATCATGGTATTTCAGTTCTCAAGGCTTAACAGAGAAGCATCTTAACTAAACAGAGAGCACAAACTCCCCATTTCTGCCCCGAGTGAGTTATTTCTCTTCCCATATTAGACATGTTTTAGTCTTACTTCTCTGGCATTCTGGACAAACTGCCTCTTGATGGCTGACTGTCATCACAGCTGCCTTTATTGTATCCTCAACCTGGTTCCTGGAGTCCTGCCAGCTCTTACACATTTATGGATGACTAGACCTACAAGTCCTACTATGAAAAATTATCTCCAGATATCCGAGAAGAGAGGTGACTAAGGGATCATTTACAATAAATCTGAAAATTCTGATTGGCAGGTTGTGTAGAATGGACAGCTTAAAATGAATACTATTTTGGGTTTGTGGGGTGTATCATGGGTATCCTATACTGTATGGTTAATATCCACTTATCAGTGAGCATATAGCATGCATGTCCTTTGGGGTCTGGGTTACATTACTCAGAATGATATTCTCTAGTTCCATCTATTTGCCTGCAAAATTCATGATGTATTTGTTTTTAATAGCCAAACAGTATTCTATTGTGTAAATGAGTTAGATTTTCTGTATCTATTCTTTGGTTGAGGTACATCTGGGTTGTTTCCAGTTTCTGGCTATTATGAATGAGGCTGCTATGAATATAGTGGAGCATGTGTCCTGTGGTATGGTGGAGCATCTTTTAGGTATATGCCCAAGAGTGGTATTGCTGGGTCTTCAGGTAGGACTATTTCTAATTTTCTGAGAAAACACTAGATTGATTTCCAGAGCAGTTGTGCATGTTGTACGGGCAATGGAGGAGAGTTCCTCTTTCTCCAGCTCCTCAACAGCCTGTGCTGTCACTTGAGTTTTCGATCTTAGCCATTCTGATTGGTGTTAAATAAGAAGAAAGGCTCAAGTGAGATGCTTGAATCCCACTTAGAAGAGGGAACAAAATAGTTATGGGAGGCAGAGAGAGGGAGGGACCTGAGTGAGAGCGGGGAGGAGGGGGTGGGAGGGCAGGATTCAATGTGGGAAGAGACAGAAGAAAGGCCTAGAGGGCCAGGAGAATGAATAGAAATCTGCAGTTGTGTGTGGCACGGGAGGTGTGTGTGGTGGGTGATCTCTAGGCAGTCCCTGAGAGCTGGGATAGAGGAGACTCCCAGAAATCAATGTAGGTAACCTAACAGTGGGGACATAGAAACTGAACAGGCCACCTCCTGTAGCCAGGCAAGGCCCCCCCAGTGGAGGGATAAGGACAACAATCCACCCATAAAACTTTCTATCCAAAATGTGTCCTGTCTAAAAGAAATGCAAGGTCGAGGATGGACGAGAGACTGAAGGAATGGCCAACCAATAACCAGCACAACTCAAGACTCATCCCATGAGCAAGCAACCACCCCTGACGCTATTAATGATACCCACGTATGCTTAGAGACAGGAGCCCAGCATAACTGTCCTCTGAGAGGTTCTACTCAGCAGCTGATTAAAACAGATGCAGACACCCACAGCCAAAGTTTGGATGGAGGTCAGGGATCCATGTGGAAGAGTTGGGGGGAAGGATGGAAGGCCCTGAAGGGAATGGGAACCCTACAGGAGGACCAACAGAATCAACTAGCCTGGACCTCTGGGAGTTCTCAGAGACTGAGACACCAATCAAAGAGCAAACATGAGCTAGACAGAGGCCTTCAGCACACATGTAGCAGAGGGATGCCTTGTCTTGCCTTAGTGGGAGAGGATGTGCCTAATCCTGCAGAGACTTGATGCACCAGGGTGGGGGGATACCCAGGGAGGCACCGACCCTCTCAGAGGTGATGGGGGAGGGACTCTGTGAGGGGGAGACTGGGAGGAAGGGCAGCATTTGGCATGTAGATACATACATGCATCTATGCATACATACATACATACATACATACATACATACATACATATAAAAAAAAAAGAAAGAAAATGGCTCTGACTCTCCTCCCATTTGAAAACTTTGGCCATTCCTTTTCTTTAGAAACCCTTTAGCTCTTTCTTCTTTTACCACCTCTATAAAGAACGATGGACTGAGAAGAAAGGTTAAAACATAGTTTATTATAGAAAGAAAGAAAGAAATCGGTACAAAAGGTTGGTTTCGAGTCTTTTTGTGAGGTAATCCGGTACCAAAGAGCAGAGGGTTCATCCTTATCCTACGACCTAAAGGTAGAAGTAATATTTCGGAAGGTTCCGGAGGGAAAGAGGGGACAAAAAGTTACATCCTCTTGCTCAGTATTGAATCTCTGCAGTTCACCTTGACCCCTTTAACATAAAAAGTTCAGAGAGATTGTGGCTCTCGTGTCAGAGTCTGGTTTTCAATACCACATATTAAAACTGACTTTGGGGTATAGATCGCCATATATACAATCAATTAATCTCAAAAGAAAAAAAATTAAGGTACAACCCGCCTCCCCCTTTTAATACCCTCTCACCTTAATTTCAATTCATTGACTGTTGGCCATTAACCCTTTTAGAAAGGAACACCAACTCAGCACTTCTGTGCGAAATTATCTTTGACTTTCAATCCAAACTGAACCATTTACTGAGCAAGCGGGGAGGGAAACGTTAAAAGCAAAAGCTATTAAAGAATTATAGCCTTAAGAAGCCACACAGTACCTGTGAATTTGCTCTGTAGTTGAAGAACTTATAAAATTGTACACACATTAGGAGCAAAGTTCCCGCCCAGCATGCATTGATTTAATGGCCTAAGACCCAGTAATGTAAAGTATGAACTCGGTTGTTAGGGCACATTTGGTTGTTATCCTCTCTTCCTTAATAGGACAGGGTTTAAAAATATGCTACTGTGCATACACAATAGCTGCTTTGCACGTACGCTTTTATCTGTGAAGAAATTATTCTCTTTAGCAAGAGATTAAAATAAATGCATAACAGCTTGTCAGAATCACTAATCCCAGTAAACTCCGAGAAAAAATTCAGTCTTTGAAAAAGTCTTCTCAAACTTTGACCTCAACTATAAACACTAATAAAATTTATTTCTTCTTGGAATGGGCAATGAGGAAAATGTGGCAAACGTCCCCTGCCCCCATCCCCCATACACAGGGATGCCAGGTTGGTGCTGGGTGAAGCCAGTATATATGTTACTGCTCAGCATGATTCCAGATAGGGATGAATTGGAAGGTGTTTTAAACCAACTTGAGAATGAAATCAGGTTGATGTTTTGAGTTGAGTGAGTGGTAGACGGGAAGTAAGTGGGTGCAGGCTGGGTCTGATAGAAAGAATTTCTGCAAAAGTAGGGACTGGTATTGGGGCCTCCTCTGCCATGTGACATTGTTTGAGGTTTTATGGAACTGAAAGAGAGGAAAAAGACTGTGCTCCAATAGTGCTTGACTAGTGCTATCTTTTCCTCCTCCTCTCCCTTCTGCCCCTGCTGATAGTCTCAGCTATCAGCTGAGTTTATAAGATGGTTTTGCAAGTCTTCATGTTTTGTTTTGTTTTTTCTCACTTAATTTCTTGTTTCTATCTTGGTTGTTCTCCTTGTCTTTGGTTATTGACTTTGGACATGGGGTTTCTAATAACTCAGATTATTCCCACAAGTCTTTCCTGATAACAGCTGGCTCTAGTTTCTTTTAGAATTCCTTCTAAAAGAAAGCCTTTAGTATGGCTTCATACAAAAGGAACTCTGCATACACAAGTAACCCCCCTTCTCTGTCTCTCCTCCCTTTCTGTGTGTATGTGTGTACATGCTTTGAGGCTGAAGGTCGATGCTGAGTGTCTTTCTCTAGTGCTCCCCACCTTATTTTCAGGGTTTCTTGTTGTTTTGCCTCGACTGACTGGTTATCAAACCCTGAGACCCATCTGCCTCTGCTCCCCCAGGGCTGAGATCACAGACATATGCTACCATGCCTAAGTTTTATATATGTGCTAAATATCCAAAGTCAGGTCTTCACACTTTGCAGCAAGCATTGTAATACTAGGATACCTCCAATACCCACACAAAAGGAATTGGTTACAAGTCACCTCTTGATGCCTCCTGGGGAGATTAGCATGCCCTATTTAAAAATTACAAAATCTAGCTCTCAGATCAATCTGAGAGTCGTATGGGATAATTAAAATATTTGAGAGCTGAATATGACCTCAGAGAAGCTGCCACTAATAATCAATCACCTTGGAAAGGAAACCAAAGCCTCTGTTTGCTTAAAAAGGCCAACTACTTACTATGACTTCAGCCTGAGGTTTCTCCACTGCCAAATTCAGACATTCAAGTGTCAACGGCAGCTACTTCCCTTCCCCACAAATCCCAGTACTACCTACTCTTGCATCTTATCCTGAATGCCATTCCCATTTGTTCTTGTTTTCTGTTTGTTTTGCTTTTTTGCTTATTTGACTCTCTCTCTCTCTCTTTCTCTCTCTCTCTCTCTGTGTGTGTGTGTGTGTGTGTGTGTGTGTGTGTATGTAGCTATGGGCACTAATGTTAAATGTCAGAGATAGAGGGAGGGAGCACAGGAAGAATGCACTGATCAGAAGCACACAGTCATGTAAATGCTGCATTCAATTCTTTTCTTTTTAAATAAAAATTTTATTTTTCTTATTTTTTTACATGTGTACCTAGTGCAGATACATATGCCTGGGCATGTGCATGTGAGTGCAGGTGCCTGCAGAAGCCAAGGGTATTGGATTCCGTGGAGTTGGAATTATAGATGATTATGAGCTGTCTAATATGGGTTCTGATAACCAAACTCTGGTCCTTAGAAAGGCACCTGAACCACCTCTCTAGCCCCACCATTCTTTTTGTATAAAATGGTTTCCTTAAAGTCATTTCTCTGAGTATAGGATCTAAGCCAGTCCCAACCCCTAATACCACACCCTATGTGACTCTTGTAGTAGCACTTTCTGACCTATTCTAGTCCAGCCATTGACAAACTTCTGAGTCCTGCTTAGCCATGTGGAAGGTATAGTGTGACATGGTTTCCTGTCCTTGGAACAGAGCTAGCAGAACATGGGCCTCCACCAGTGATAACAGTTGCTAGGTATAAAGTTTATTTATATATTTTACTTCATGTTCCTCCTTCAGGGAAATGTCCTCTCTTCCAAGGTTAATGACTCCATGATAATCAGAGACAACAGGAGTCCAGGAGGTGAGGGTGCATCTAATGTCTCAGCAAAATGGTAGAATGCTGTGACTTTCAGGACAGCCCTTAGGGCTGTGGGAAAGAACTCTGAAATCATGAGTTTAAAAATATATAATTTCTCAGCTACTCAAAATATGAAGATGCAATATTAATTATACAAGGAGCTTCATGGACCTAAAAAAAAAACAAAGACAACTGCACTATGAGCGAGCTTGTCAGAAAGATACAAAGACAGGCATATTCATGAGTTCAAGGGCAGCCTGGGACAGAGCTAATTTAGCTCCAGGCATGATCATAATGGTAATCTCAGGATGGGATACCACCCAGCTAAGTTTGTTGTTTGTGTTTGTAGGAAGATTTCTGATTTCATTTGCTGTTTTTTTTTTTCTAAGTGTACTTGCTGTCTTTTAAGAATCAAGGGGCTGAGGTCATAGAGTACTGATTCATGGGATGGTTAAGATGGAATCTGGAGTAAATGACTGCATTGATATATAAATAAAAGACCAGGCTTTTGGTCTGCATGAGATGCACTAGCAAAAAGTGATAACAGTTCTTTTTTAGATTTTTTTTTTCCTAGCAAGAGCTGAGCTGTCTGGAGATCTCTGGAGAGGGAACATATCTATTTTAGCATTTTTCCTAGAACATCCAAGTTTTTTTTTTTTTTTTAATAGGAGCTTTTCTGACTCTGGTCAGAAAACCCATGAGCTATTCAGAGAGATTTTAGAATTTTTTTCTAGCAAAAGAGAGCTGTCTCAAGCAGAGAGAGCTATCTAGATCAGAAAGTTATCTTGAGTAGACTACAGAACCAAGAGCTAGCTACAGAAAGCTGTCTAGGGAGCCATCACAAGCAGACTACAGGCTGTCAGCTTGCACCCATGATTTGACTTTGAATCATTTTTGTAATTCACTCCCAAACATCCCTTACTCAGGACCCCTGACAAAGGTGAGTTTGGCCCTTGGCACCAAACTTTAGGGTTCACTGTGAACCAGAGCCTTGATTCAACAGTTCTGGGGGACTGACTTCATTCCTTTAGCAGGTTCTCTGCTGCCACCTCCAGTGCTGCTACTGATCTAAGGCCAGTTTTTTTTTTTGAGATGTTTGCCCTCAAACTGCCCTCCAAACTCTCATCTCAGAAGCAATGCTAAACCCGTCTTTAGGAATGGGTGGCCATTGACTGATCCTGACATATGATAGAGAGATTAGCCAGTAAGGAAGGAAGAGGAGAATATAGAAGCTATGAGGAGTGCAAGAGAAAGGAAGAGAAGAGATGGGAGAGGAGAGAAGGACAGAGAAAAAGGGAGGAGGAGAAGGAAGGAGAGAGGAGGAGAGGAGAGAAGAAGAAATGAAAGAGGAACAGAAGAAAAGACACAGTATAGTTGGTAAAGGCTCTCAAATCTCTCTTTTATTTTTAAACTTTTTAACATTTGTTTTATGTGTGTGTGTGTGTGTGTGTGTGTGTGTGTGTGTGTGTATGTGTGCACTCATGTGCATGTGGAAGCACGTATACATGGTACCCTTGCCTGTGAGGGACAAAGGTTGATGTCCAGTGTCTCTCTATTGCTCTCCATCTCATGGTTTTCAAGATAGAGCTTGGAACTCACCAGTTAGCTGACTGAGTGAGTTAGAGCTTGGAACTCACCAGTTGATGAGTGAGCTCCAGGTATCTTCCTGTCTTGACTCCCCCCCCCCAGTGCTAATGTTACAGATGGAGACCACCAAGCAGGTGCTAAGAATCCGAATGCAGATCTCTGTGCTTGTGCAGTGGGCACCTCCCCCGGTGTTTCATTATCTTTCCATTGAATTAGGCTATCAGCTTCTTTTATATTTTTTCACGTAACTTTTTAAAGAAGTCTTGTCTCATTCATATAAAGACAAAACCACAATTACAATCACATTTTGGCCTTCTTCTTCTTCTTCTTCTTCTTCTTCTTCTTCTTCTTCTTCTTCTTCTTCTTCTTCTTCTTCTTCTTCTTCTTCTTCTTCTGTGTGTTTCTCGCAGCATCAGAGGATGCTGTACACAAATGAAAATCCCACTAAATGCCTCGGCACCATTCATGAAATGAGTGAACAGAGATGTTATGGAAGAGAAATCTATCCCCGGGAGGAGCAGGATAGAAGAGGGGAAACAAACCCAGCTGAAGCTGCCATATGTCCAGAGATGATTCTGTGTCACACCATGTGGTTTATCCACGAGGATAAACTCTGGCTGCCAAATTTTACACAGAGAGGCGTGAAATTGATTTCCGATAAAGACTGATCTAGGAGTGTAGAAGGTAAGAAATGGTGGGCTTAATGCAGAACGCAAGGGTGGTGTTGAGGACAAACACCAGCTGACAGATTCATTTGGCTTCAAAATTGCCGAAATTGGCTTCTCTTCTTTCCAACGAGAGTTAGTGCAGCAAGCCCTTCTGGAATTTCATTATTATTTCCTGACTGAACTTATCAGAAGCGTTTGTAAATTGAGGGGAGAGGGAAGCAAACCTCTCCAATGTGCTTTCTGAAATACATGGAACTTTAACTTACCTTTTCTCTGGTCTCCACTATTTATCGCAAGGTATCATCAGTCTTTGGGGCAACAGTGGTGATTTGCAGTGACAGCTAAAAATACACATGAAAAAAGAAGTAAATAGGAAAAGTACTTAATGTTTGTGAGGAATCAATGAAACTACCACAATTTCATGTTTTTTGAGGGAACAGAACGCAATTCACTCTAAACTCAGACAAATGAGTTTATATAAGGAAAATCACAAACAAACAGCGAAAGCCTGATATTGTTTATTTCTTTTGGACCAGACAAACTATTCTCTACAAACAAGTTAAACCTGCTGAAACTAGTTAATAAGAACAGAGACCACACAGGGCCCAGTCCTCAGCTCAGAGGTCAACATCCGATGCTACACTCAACAAGTTTGTTGTTGCTATCAGAGTCAGAGTTTGGGACTAGACTGGGTTTTTGTGATAAATAATTTTTCAAAGGTCTCTTGGGTTCTTGGGAACCAGGAGGAGAATACGGTCACATGTGGAAAGGACAGATACAGTGGCACATTCTACAGGGTTCTCCCTTTTCCATCCCCATAGGAGGGTCCTGCCACAGTTTCTGATGTTGTAGGCACAACTTCCCGAGCCTTTGTTCTCTTTCCTTTATGATTAGGGAGAAAGGCATGAGCATATATCATATCAATGGGTTTTAACATCTGTTTGTATCAATTCTGCAAATTACTTCTTCATAGAACTGGAGTCACAAATGTGGTTGCAGATGAGCCTTGATGGACAGACTCCGGCTAACTGCCAGCTACAGGACAGCCATCAAGAACACCAGAAATACTCCAATATTTATTACATGAATAAAGCACCTTAGTAAGGTACATGAAAGGTGTTCTGGTGAAGCCAGGCCTGAGAGTCCAGGACTCCCACTCCTTCTATTACTGTGAAACTGGTCTCTAGTGCCAATTTAAAAGTCTCTTAATTTTAAAACTAACCCTTTAGGCAGCATATAATTTGCTAGAGGAAAAATCAATCTCCATAAAGGTAAAACAAGGCTAACAAAGCTTTATATCAGATAAGGGGCTACATGCCAAAATATAAGAGACTGCTTATAACTCAATAGCAAATACAATCTGTTTAACCCAGTATCAAAACAGCAACAACAAAATCTGATTTAAAGTTATGGCTTTGAAGAAATATGACAACAAAATCTGATGTATATATGACTTAGGACTTTGAAGAAACATTTCTCTAAGGAAGACATGACTGCTCAGTAATACTCTGCTTTCCCTTCACACTGTCTGGACCAGCTTCTTTTCAAATGAATGACTGATATATACAAGATGGTCCATGTCCCAAATCAAATATCAATACCACCCACTAGAATGGCTGCTATAAAAAAATCCAGAAGACTTAAGTCTTAGTGTTTGGAACCAATAGACACTGGCATTATTCTACAACATGAAAATGTAGCCGCTGTGGAGAATAGTATGAAGGGCATCAAAAAGCTAAGAGAGCCAAACACTGGACCATCAAACAGACAGCATACACCAGCTGATGTGAGGCCCCCAACACACATACACTAGAGGACTTCTGGGTCTGTGTTCAGTCAGAGATGATGCACCTAATCCTGAAGAGACTGGGGGCCCCAGGGAGTTTAGAAGTCAGGTGGGGTGGGGGATGGGGACATCCACATGGAGACGGGGCGGGGGTGGCCAGGAGGTGTGAGATGTGGAGCAGTCAGAGGGTGGATGAGGGGAATAAAATATGGAGTGTAAAAAAATTAATTAAAAAAAAAACTAAGAGAGCAGAACTACTATATGACCTTTCAACTTCATTTTTAAATATGTATCCTAAAATTTGAATCTGATCTTAAAGAGGTATCAATATTCTCATGTACACTGTAGCATGATGCATGATAGCGAAGCTATAGAAACAGGCTAATTTCATCATTGGCAGATGAATGGATATTCACCATTTAAGAAAAGTACCTTTGGGCTGGAGAGATGGCTCAGAGGTTAAGAGCATTGGCTGTTCTTCCTAAGGTCCTGAGTTCAATTCCCAGCACCCACATGGTGGCTCCCAGCCATCAGCAATGGGATCTGATGCCCTCTTCTGGTGTGTTTGAAGACAGCTACAGTGTACTCATACTTAGAAAAAATAGTCTTTATGTATTTTTAATCTGATAAAGATATTTAATTTTTAAAAGTAGAAGAGCAATTTCTATAATCAATGGTAATATGGATGAATCTGGAGGACAATACACTAAGTGAAATAAGTCAGTCACAGAAAGACAAATATAAAATGAGCCATTTATAGCATAGTATCTAAAATTGTCAATCTCCAAGGAACAGTGCAAATGGTAGCTGCCAGGAACCAGGAGTGGAAGGGAGGAGTCGCTGATCAATAAACATAAACTTTCAGTCATGCAATATGACTAAGCTCTATAGGCCCACTACACAGCACTGTGCCTGGTCAGCAGTACTTTACTGAGCACAGACAATATGTTATGGATGGAAATCTCATGTGAAACATCCTTACCATAATAAAGGATTTATTTTTAAAGCAAAACAAAACAAACAGCAAGACAAGTAGCGGGTCTAAGAGACAACATGTTGTCTTGGGTCTCAAAGTCATAAGTAAAATATTGGCACACGGTGTAGGGGCCTAATTCTTAAAATTCTAATAATTCCATCTAGATTGGAGCCCTGGAGTATAAAAATCCATGAAGCCAACACAGAAGACAGCAGACTCCTGGGCATGAGAGTCCTGTGAGAGATCTGTGAGGAAATTTCAATTGTTAGTGCTTTTCACAGTAGTAGCTGATACTTGCCTGCTCTGTTTCCCAGACTCAGGATCTGGATGATTAATCTTATCCCATTTTCCAGATGAGGAAACCAAGATACTGAGAAGACAGAAAGGCTAAAGCTAGGACTCACTCATCATCATGAGGCCATCTTGCTTAACTCCACGTTATCTTGCCTTTTTTTTTTTTTTTTGGTTTTTCGAGACAGGGTTTCTCTGTCTAGCCCTGGCTGTCCTGGAACTCACTTTGTAGACCAGGCTGGCCTCGAACTCAGAAATCCGCCTGCCTCTGCCTCCCGAGTGCTGGGATTAAAGGTGTGCGTCACCACGCCCGGCTTATCTTGCCTTTTTGTTGTTAGAAGGTTTCCAGTAGTTACTCCTGAAGTTGCACCTTGTTGCTTCTGAAACTGCACCTAGTTGAGGCATATCTGTGATTATTGGTTCATAGGTGAAGGTCTTGAGGATTGTGAGCTTATCTGGCATGTGAGGCCCCTCAGGGGCACAAACGCCATGTCTGTAACATTGCACACAGGATCAAGTCCTGACCCTGACCCGCTTTTGTCTTTTCACAGTCTTTGGCAGCCCGTGTGTTGGTGAAACTGTCAACCAAGAAAAACACATGGAGAAGGAAGATTATCATTCTGAGATTTGGTGCTGTGGGCAATGTAGAGTGTGAGTCTTGCTGAAGCCGTTACAGGTGAGGCACTAGGTAGCTGACAAACCTTTCATGTGATTAATACGGCATCAAAGCAATAGGGTAATTGACAGGCCTTTCGTGTGATTAATAAGACATCTAAGCATTAGGAAAAACAATCATTTTCCTTTAATGGTTAATTGTTACTTTCATATGTGTGGATTAATATGCACATATCGAATGAACCCTTTCCTAGAATCTGTGGTGGGTAACTGGAACACTTGCATCATGGCAGCAACGGAAGGAATGAGTGCTCAGCTTAGGCACGAACAAAAGCATTTTTTTACTACTTAGAATTTTCTTTTTTAATCAGCATGTTCAAAGACATAAAAATAAAACAAAATCACATGGGTCACCAAAAAGACATATTTCTTTATTTGTTTTTCTCCTCTCCTCTTTCTCCATGACTTCTGGCACTTTAAGGGAGCAAACAGGATCATCCATCTTCTCTTCTAATGACTTTGATTGTACAGTGTGAGGAAACCTGTAGTCTGGAGAGGGCATTAGTGCTGGATTCTAAGAGCTCCGGCATTTGTACTTTTGACTTTACCATCTTTTATCACACAACAAAAGACACAAATGAACAAAATGTACTATCTATACAAAATACCTGTAACTGTTTTGTTAACCCAAGAGCTGACCTCTTTACATGGACTTTCAAGCTTAAAATCAGATCAAAGCCGCAGTCGGGGGCCCGAGTCCACAGGATGACCTCCTTGCCACCTCTGAGCTCCCGAGGGAGAGACTGGGTGTTTTATCATTGTCATCTCTCTCCCGTCCGCAGAAAGCTTCTAACAGTGTTTGAGTATGAATTGCCTGACCATGAGGCCTTGGGATATGCTGTGGCACAGCCACCCCGGAGTTAGTGAACTGGCCCGGGCACCCTCGGTGTGAGTCTGGGTGGCTTGATGGGGAAGAGCCTGCACACCGAGCCAGGACAAGTTCTTTTGTTGATGCTGCAACCTCTGGCTGCACTCCTGGGGCCTTAAAGGTGAAAAATTCTCTGTAGATGAAGATATGCAAGTAGTGTCCTTCAGTATCTTAAGAAAAGAATGTCTTAATGTTGAGGAAAGAGTGCCTAACGTTTTTTTTTAGAATTTTAAAATAATTTCAAATTTAGAACCAAGCGGCAAGAATAATACTCCTGCGTAGCTTTGACTAGGGCTCACCAGTTATTAATCTCTTGTCTGTATGTCTTACCACCCTCCTCTTTCTGAGGCATACTTTCCCGGCCACGCCTGAGATTAGCTTTAGTCTTGGTCTGCATGACTCCCTGTTGCTGTATGCTTCAGAGTGTATTTACTGACTATAGCAGCGCTTCCTCACATAGAGTATCAAACCCAAGAGAGTCAGCACTGAGTTGGTCGTCTACATTAAAGATCATCATTTCTTCTGATGTGTCCTAGATGAGCGTCTCACCTCTTCCAAACTGACCCCGCCTTTACTTACCATCCCTCTGTGTTAGCCTCCTCAAGTCTAACACAACCCACCGTCTTCCTTCCTCTTACACAGTGCTGACATTTTTGAGAGCTGCAATCCAGTGTGGCTTGCTGCATACCCTGACGGATTGAGGTTCTAATTATATGATAGAAATACCACAACTTTCAGGATAGCATTTGAAATGTAAATTAAGAAAATATCTTTTAAAGAAAGAAAGAAAGAAAGAAAGAAAGGAAGGAAGGAAGGAAGAAAGAAAGAAAGAAAGAAAGAAAGAAAGAAAGAAAGAAAGAAAGAAAGAAATACCGCACTAGATGATGTCGGGTTTTCCTCAGTACCTCACACAGGGGTAGGATCACCACATGATCAATTCATAGGTAGAATTTTTTCGACTTCATACAGGCTTTACCAACCAGATGGCAAGCAAGCTGAAATATCAAATTACCCACAAGCTAGAATTTTATAGATTAAACAGATAGCTTATATATTTTAGTTCCTACCTAGAAATTTTTATTTGTATGAGATAATATCTGCCTTTAAAAAAAAATAAACCACTCCTGCTGTCAACTGAAGAAATCTCCGCAATTTTGAAAGGTGTGTGTCTTCATTCCGGAGCCCGCGTGATGAAGCGAAAGGACTTGCTAAGGATCACTTCCAGCAGGATGGCGCAGCCTAACCAGAAAAGCAAGGTCAAACAATGCAAGCTCCCGCGCACAGCCCTCTGCATCCTTCCACAGATCATCTTCCATTCCATCACAGCTCACTACAAACAAACATGAGTTCTATATGAAGAAGGAGTTGGTCTATGGCCACATGTGCAGCACATCCCAGTGCCTTCAGAACAGCACTGAAGATGCCCCCTGTTGAAAACAAAAAAAGTCACCCGAGTCACTGGGCACTGTGGTGTTAGCACTAAGCAGTAGGTGGCGCTGTGAATATATACTGATTCTGTTCTAAAATCTGGACGAGGTGAAGTGGGATCCCTGAGAGTTACCTTGTGGTTGCACATGGTGAAGGCAGATGTCTGCTTGCTGAAGGCCAGCTGACAAGAGCCTTTGTTTCCAACCTCTCAACAGCATTGGCTGTAGATTTGTTTTGGGGTGGGGGGAACTTTTCTCCCTCGTGAGTTGTCTATTCAAGGTGACAAACTTATGGGTAGGGTTTGCTACTTCATTGGTCCCGAGGAAGCCATTTCTTTACCTTTCAAGGGATGCTAGAGATCCAGAGGACATAGAGTCGCTCTTAAAACTTTTGTGTGTTTCTTAGCCAAAGAAATGTATTCTGAATCATTTTTTTTCACTCACTTATATGATCTTTACATTTAAAAATGAGCACACCCAATTGTTCTAAAATTTGACTTAGTTTGAAATGCTAGATGGTTGCATGTCTTACTTCTTAGACAAAAATATCAAGAGGATAAGAATGGTCTAATTTCATGTCACTGTTTATGGTTTTGGAATGAATAAGGTAAGCTGTGTCATCACACACACACACACACACACACACACACACACACACACACTCCTCAAAGCCCTGCAAACAGCCTCTGCATAATCTTTAATGAATTCAGGCCTTGATTATTTGCATTGGGTGCAAATATGTACCGGCTGATCAGCACCTTGAGACACCTTATGTAAATTATGCAGAGAAAATTATATTCTTTTTTTATTATTAAAAAACTTAAAGATATCATTAAAACTATGTCTCACCAAATTCTTCCGATGAAAAAGAGCATAAATAATGAAATGGTATTCAAACTTACTCCTTTAAAAAAATGATCTGTTTTCTAAGTTGGGCCAAGAGAAGTTACACCATCTAGAACCATGACATCATACATCATGTGAAATGTTGACATCTGTTATCAACCCAATTAACTAGCTGCTGTTCAAATTGTGGTGAAAGTGCCCAGAGGCTTCTTTTGTACTCTTATCAGTGGTTCAATAGCAAATTGCCAGGCATGTGTGTATCCAAGCTTTGATCTAATGCTCCGCTGGTTGTTGGCTCCAGCTCAAGAGACTGTGGAGTACACAAAGCTGGGTCTGCAGACCCCAGAGAACAGGACGCTGTTGATACAGTCAATATTTGCATGATGCAGTGATAATGCTGTCTTTATGTTATACTCTGGTTTCACCAAAACACATAGGAAGCTTCCTTTTCAAGAGTGTGCTGTGGTTTTTTAGAAATTCTCCCCCTCCCCACCCCTGCCCTCGGACTCTTTTCGTCTTTCTGTTTCCTGCTTTCCTATCTTTACACCTTTAAAGTTAGTATATTTTCTCTCTCTCTCTCTCTCTCTCTCTCTCTCTCTCTCCATCTGTCTCTGTCTCTGTCTCTGTCTCTGTCTCTCTCTCTCTCTCTCTCTCTCTCTGTGTGTGTGTGTGTGTGTGTGCGTGCATGTGCATGTATGCACATGTCACAGTATGCTTGGAGCTGCGGACAATTTGTAGAAGTTGGCTCTCTTCCTCTCCTGTGTGTCTCCTGTGTGATGACCCGTGAACTCAGGTCATCTGGCTTGAGGACAAACACCCTGACCAACTCAGGGGTCCTACCAGACCATCACTGCTGTTTGGTTCTACTTCCTACATAAACCTCAGGCTAGTGTTATCTTTCAACACCACTCAAAGGTTATATATAAGAAGCATACTAATATTTGAGTGTAAGCAACAGAAAGTAAAGTGAATTTCCCATCAAAAGTTGAAATTTTCTCTCTCATTTTTCTTATTTTACATTATTTTAGAAATTTGGGCCTTTGCAATATTATTTTATATTCATGGGGTAATTTTATATCTAGCAAATATTTCCAGTCATATCTTACTGTCTGAGATGGTCTTTCATTATGTAGTCATTTTTCAACTTAAGTTTTTAGCATATGAGCAGAAGCAGATAGTGATAAAACAAAGCCGATCACCAGCCTGCTATCTCATTTAAAGTCGATCAACATCTATGGAGAAGCTTTCTGGACCAAGCGTTGTGATAGTTACTGGAAGAAACAAAAATAAACAAGACACAGTTCTTACCTCTGGAAGCATATCCCTTGGGACTTTAGCACCGTTCCATTACCTAAGCAACACACAGAAACACCAGGCTGGAGAGAAAGTTCATTCTGATGTGCATCCTGGGCAGATGGAAAAGGGGTTGGCTCTTTGTGCCAGAATCTGGCAGGCTTAGAGAAAGTAGTAGCACAGGCCATGCCTTGTTAGAGACACTCAAGCAACAAAAATACTGTGAGGAACAGGGGACAACCAGGACTTTCGGAGAAACTCAAGTACTGACATTTTACTAGGGAAGAAACTGAGACAGGAAAGCCTGCACAAGTTGGCTGGTAACCTAGATCCTATGGGACCTTGCAAACGCTTTGAGGGTTTACTTTAAAATAATAAACACTACAGCACATAAAAACAGGATGACAAATCAGAGAACCTCAAATCAAAGCTACAGAAGGTCTTCCCTTATGCAGTGATTCGACTTATGCTTTCTGTATAAGAACAGTAGGTAGTTATGAAAAGCCAGGCCTTGTTTAAAGTCAATCATCACTTATGGAGTAGCCTTGCCAGTTAGAATGACTGTTATCAAAACTCAAAGAATAATAAAAGCTGATAAGGATGTGGGGAAAAGGGAACTTTTACGTGCAGTTGGTGGGAGTATAAATCAGTGCGCCTGCTATAGAAGACAAGATGGCGTTCCATCGGAAAACTAGAAATGATCTGGCTAACCTCTCCTTGGTATATAGCCAGGAGATAACTTGAACGAGATAACTGCATGCTTACATTTGAGATGCTAATCAGAGTAACAGCAATATGGACTCAACATGATACCCATAGACAGAATGGATACACACATGCACACGCACATGCACACACTGGAATATTCAGTCAGTATGGAATTTCTCATTTGCAGGAAAGTAGATTGAACTAAAGGGTATCGAGGTAGTGAGCAAAGTAAGACAAATACAGAAAGACAAATATTACATGTTCCTTCTTATGTGAACATTTTAAAATAAGTTAGCTGGGCGTGGTGGCGCACACCTTTAATCCCAGCACTCGGGAGGCAGAGGCAGGCAGATTTCTGAGTTCGAGGTGAGCCTGGTTTACAGAGTGAGTTCCAGGACAGTGGGGGCTACACAGAGAAACTCTGTCTCGAAAAAAACAGAAAAAAAAAAGTATCTGTGTATCTGATTGCCTGTCCCAAAAATGTTGTAAACATTTATTTCTACAACTGCATTAGGTAATATCTATTTTTGAATCCCAGGACTGCTTTCCAACTTGTGTTAATCTAGTAGGGGGAAAACTCTCTTTAATTTGCCATCGCTTGGTTTTTGGATGTGGTTTAACAGGTTACGCATGAATCAGCGACTCTAATCGCTCTCCATAGAAAAATCAGAGTGCCGCTGTGGTCCCATCATCAACCCAGGAGGGTGGTGCTTGCCTGACACATTCTGTGTATTCCTCATCTTTTCTAAAGGTCTCGGTTTCTCAGATACCACCGTGTCCTTTTTCTTGAGATGGTTGCTCCAGGCTTACTAAGTGTTTCAAGGCAGCTTTCGATACTTTTGTAGGAGAGTGGGTTCCCTGGTCGCAGCTTTCGATACTTTTGTAGGTGAGTGTGTTCCCTGGTCGCAGCTTTCGATACTTTTGTAGGTGAGTGTGTTCCCTGGTCGCAGCTTTCGATACTTTTGTAGGTGAGTGTGTTCCCTGGTCGCAGCTTTCGATACTTTTGTAGGAGAGTGGGTTCCCTGGTCGCCTGAGTTCTTCTTAGGACAGGCCTTCAGTGAAACCCTTCTCCCACCTTGCCCAGAAGGAAAACCCTGCCAGAGACCACCTGCAGCGTTGGACCTCGCTGTACGCCGGCTTGTGGTTTGAGTTGTGGTTCTCTCCCCTTGCTTTGCTCTTCAGCAATGCCATCTCCTTTGATAGGATTTTTTTTTTAGAGGTGTTAGCCTGTTGGTTGAAATATATGTTTTAAATAAGCCCAGGAACTTACTTTTTAAAAAAAATCTGTCTTTCTAAAGGTTGGAACTAGAAATTAAGGCATAGCATGTCTTGGGTTACAGTTCCCTAAAGGGACATTGATACGGTAGTGTGCAGATAATTTATAGACACCGAGAATTGTATTCAGAAACCAATCAGGCACACAGGTGGGTGGTAACACATTGTTGAATTGCTAGTCTGTACTCTTGAAATGTTTTAATGAGAAAAATACTGTCTATTTGGTGTCTAGTTATGTAATTTGTAGGATTTATTTAAAAAAAAATAAATGTTCCTCTATGTAGCCCTGGCTGTCCTGAAACACACCCTGTCTCAAAAAAACAAAAAAATTTAAAAAATAAAAAAAAAATTAAAAAATAAATGTTGATATTCTACAGCACCAATTTAATATCTTTCTGCTATTGTCCCCCCCACTCCTGCTACATACATCAAATCATTGTTTGTCTGTCTATACTGTTTACTTATCTCAACTTGGAGAGGATTTCTTAATTAGATAATTTCTAATAGTTTTTTAAAATTTTATTTATTCATATTATGTATATGAGTACACTATTGCTCTCTTCAGACACAACAAAGAGGGCATCAGATTCCATTATAGATGGTTGTAAGCCACCATGTGGTTGCTGGGAATTGAACTTAGGACCTCTGGAAGAGCAGTCAGTGCTCTTAACCACTAACCACTGAGACATCTCTCCAGCTGTCTAATAATTTTTCTAAGATTGATATTTAATTACATTAGTACCTAGAAATCATAAGAGAAGTTTAATTGTCTGGATTTTGTTTGTCTTTTTCTTTCTTTTTCTTTTTCTTCTTTTTCTTTTTTTTTCTTTTTTTTTTTTAATTGTTGTTGTTTTTGAGACAGGGTTTCTCTGTGTAGTCCTGGATGTCCTGGAATTCACTTTGTAGACCAGGCTGGCCTCAAACTCAGAAATCCACCTGTCTCTGCCTCCCAAGTGCTGGGATTAAAGGCGTGTGCCACCACGCCCGGCTGTTTTTCTTTTATTTTAAATAGAGAAAGATAGTAGGAGTTGTTTTTTTTTTTTTCTGTTGTCTTCTGAAGGATTTTTTTTTTTAAATTAAAGAAATCATGAGGTAGCAATATTGGCATTATTTTCTATCCAGCTCACTCTAAGGAGAGACGATCTGCTAGCAGAAAAGCCTCAGAACTCAGCTAATGACTGGACTGACACATTTTACTGAAAGCTTAGTCTCATCTTCCTTGCCACCCGTGGACTGTGGAACACAGACTCTAGATCACTGCCGTCATCAACTCACCATTCCAGGACTGGCTCGAGTGTCTCAGCCTCAAAAATCTGGAGCTAATCATATGAAGATGTCACAAAAAGGAATGGTTCCACAAGAAGCAAATGCCTGAAGTTCTATCTGACTTAGAAATATTGAATGCTAGTGTTCTGATCTCCTTTCTTCCATTTGGTCCCCACAATGCTTCTCAGCACTTTCCTCAGAAGAAAGAATGTTACTAAATAAATAGGTACAATGTAATTCATTCTTGCCTTAGTTTGTAAGTTAATAAAGTTTGCAGAAGAACAAGCTGGTCTCTTAGCAAACATTTTTAATATTATTTAAAGGGAAGAAATTCCATGTGCAGCGATAGCGATCTTTGACCGCGGTGCTTATATTTGCTACCAAGAGCTTAACATGCTTACAGCTATGTACTGCAATTTCTGAGAGAATGGAAAAGTCTCTGGACGAAAAATGACTGCTGGGCCAGAAATGTTGTTTAGAATTTCATTTTTTAAAGAGAAAACCTACTCCGTGTCTGTCTTTATTTTGATCTAAATCAACAGTAATTTGTTAAGGCTTCAGAATGCAACTTAATCCTGTCCAGTTTCCAAGAGAGGGTGAGCAGACAATGAAATGATTAACAAGGCAAGCCATAATTAAACACTGCAGGCTGCTGGGCAGACTCAGCAGATGCCAAGGGTGCTGCAAACAGATCTCACCCTGCCTAGGAAACTCAACACTATGGAAGGGGGGGGGGGCGCTCCCTTGGGAGGTCTATGGGTGAATGGGACTCCCCACAGAGTGTTACCAAGTTGATAATCTATTTTTTCTTCTGGGACTTGAGCAAATACTTGAAACAGACAGCTCTTCTGGACCCATATCTTGGCTAAAGGTCTGCCTGAGGATAACTGCTCCATCTACTAAAAAGGCCGGGATCTGAAACAACCTGGCCTCTTTCTCAGTTCAAGCTAAGAAGCGCTCCCTTGAAGTGGCAGCTTAGTGTAAGAACATAGGGTCTGGAATGAGACAGCATAGCCCTGCAGGCAACATTGTGACTGACTATGATGAGTCACTGAACTCTGGTGTTTCCTTATCTGCAACAATAGAAACATCATGGTTTTGGTGTTAGAATAAAGTAAGGAAACAGGCAGGGTGTTGAACATACTGCCTGGCCCTGTGTAGGTGTTTGATAAACATTGGCAATTATTAATATTACCATTATTTTATTTGTATTATATTTAATATAAATAAATGAACATATTTATTCCATTATACTTACATGACACTTATTTATATGTTATACTATTATATTATCTTTAGATGGGGTTTTGTGTAGCTCAAGCTAGCCTGGAACTTGCTATGTAACTAAGGCTGGCCTGAATTCTTGATCCTCCTGCCTCCACCGTCAGAGTGCTCAGTTTATAGCTCTGTGCTGCAATGCCCAGTGCTGCTGCTATTGTTAAAGCAATAAAAATGCAAACGTTTTCTCTCTGCGAAACAACTGCCCATCGTGTGTCTAGAATATGCCAACCTGTCCAAGATCTAGAAATAAAAAATAATAGAAGCCTTATTTAGTAACTGAGATTAGAACTTTCATGTATGTGTTTTCTAATGGTGGCTGGTTCTGTTTCATGGCTTTCAGTTTTTGTTGTTGTTGTTGTTGTTTGGTGCAGGTTTCCTGGCTTGTTTTCAGTTTTGTGTATTTTTGTTGCTTAGGTTTAAAAGTAGAAAGCATCCTCTATGTTCCTTGGTAGTAGCCAACGTCCTCATCCCCCACCCGAGCTGCCTGCCTTAGATCCTATCCCAAGAACCTGGGTACTGGCAGGAGGGGGAGGGGTGGGAACAGTGGCCCCGAGATCCACTCAGCATGAACCCCTCTGTGTACCTTCCTGCTGGGATGTATGCCTAGTATACATCACACCCTACATGAGGACCTTCATGAAATGCTGTCACAAGCATCTTCTCATGGGATGTAACTGACCATTCATGAGGATGTTGGGTTTATGCCCATTTCATGGACGCGGAAAGTACCACACAAGAGAAACTGCAAATTAAGGGGAGCAATGCCTGTCTTCAAGATTGCAGCAAGGAAGACAGGTTATATATTATTGTGGTGAAGAGGGAACATAACACAAAGATCCAGGTAGAGGATCTGGACTCTGATCCTTTGGATTCAGATTCTCTTTGCTGACTGGATGGCCTTGGATGAGTTAGTCCACCTCTCTAGACTGAGTTCAGCATCTGCAAATTGAATTTTAATTCTTCTTTTTAAAAAAAAATTTGTTATCGGTTCTTTGTGAATTTCACATCATGTGTCCCAATCCCACTCATTTTCCCCTCCCCCTCATACCCACCCTTCACCCTTACAACCTCCCTTGCAACAGAGAACAAAAAATCCCACTGTGGAAGCTGTAGTGTGTCACAGTGTGTCCCACAGTCCACCCTTCTGTCCACACACCGTGTCTCAGTGTGTGTCACAGTCCACCCTTCTGTCCACACACCGTGCCTCAGTGTGTCCCACAGTCCACCCTTCTGTCCACACACCGTGTCTCAGCGTGTCCCACAGTCCACCCTTCTGTCCACACATCTTTGCTTGCAGATGTTCACTGCAATGAGTCATTGGTCTGGTTCGAGGCCTCTGGCTTCTGCTACACTATCAGTACAGGATCCTCGCTGGGACTCCTCTCAGATACCCTGTTGCTGCCCTGTGCCATGGATATCCTGAAGTTTTGGATCAGTGGGACCAGACCCTTCATACACACCAGCAGTTTGTCGACGAGATAGATGATGGGACTGGCTAGCTTAAAGTTCTGGGTCTGGGTCTGAGAGGTGTCTGAGCTAGTCAGTCCCTTGGCTCTCCCACATGGAGGACTGGCCCACCAGAAACCCCCACAACCAGGGCCAGCTCTACCCTGCTGCCCAGGGAAGAGGTACAGGGCCGACTCTCCCAAGCATTGTAGTCAGTGAGGGACATGATCAGTTCTCCCACTCTCATGATCCTGGGCTTAGTTCTTCTGCCTGCCAGAGATGGTAAGAGAGGAAGGAGGAGAGGAGGTATCTCTCCCTCATCCTCATCTGTGCCACTGCCCAGCAGACAAGAGGCAGGGCCAGCTCTCTTACACTCATGCCCTTAGGGCTGGTTCACCCACAACTTCCACATCCAGAGCCACCTCTACTGTGGTGCAAAGCTTGATCTTCAAAATGATGAGGGGCAGGACCAGCTCTGGCGTGGTTTGTCTTCCCAGGCCTGGGTAGTGCCCACTGGTGGTCGTCTCAGGCTAGCTCCCCAATCAGGCCCTATGGTGTTGGTCTGGTGGTCATCTTGGGCTCACTTCTCATCCAGCCCTCTTAACTGGCCTCCTTTGAGAGTCACCTGTCTGGGCCTCACTCCCACTCAGGGCCCTTACCTAGATGAGATTCTTCTAGTCTCCAGCTCCCTCCCTGTCCTTGGAGCTGTCTGGACCTGAGCAGCACTGGACCCGTTGGTGTTGGACTCGTGGTTGTCTCAGGCTCCCTTCTTTTCAGGGAGTGTTAGGCTACTATTAATCATTCAGAGGCTCACAGGTCAGAACAATGAGTGTAGACATAGCCTCTCTCCTCTCAGTCACGTACTGACACACATACGGCACAACAGCCACACCTGCAATGCACATGTTAGGGAAGTGGACATTGATTCTTAAAAGATAACACTTTACAGTGCATCGTTCAGGTAGGCAGACCAGCTGATTGCCACATTTTAAAAAACTCAAACGCTAGTATATTTTAATTATGTTTGGTAGATAACTATGGCAATTGACCTAAATCAATTAAATACAGGGATAGGGCCAGTATTTAAAACATGGCCACTACGGTGCTTTCTTGTAGATTGCTTTTCTTAGCTCAGATGGATGCTGAAGACGTCATCCTGTCTCTACCCAGCAGGTTCTACAGTTCTGTTTTCTTCAATACCCCTGGCAGCTTTGGGGTCTGAGCATGCACACCCCTTTCTGGGGAAAAAAAAAAAAAAAACCTCTCTGAAGCAGGGTAGACTGTGGGCCAGGGAATTGTCTAGGCTCTCTACTAATCTCTGAGAAGACGAGAGGTAATCCCTTCACAAATATGGGGATGGGGGCTTCTCTGTGGATGGCAAATAATAAACAATGAGGTTTCTCTTTTTTTAAATCCTGTTTCTTCTCTCAGCCCTCCTGTCTGCAGCCCTCAGCAATAACTTAGCCCTTGTCTTCCTCTCTGGGGGATTTAAATGGAATGACCTTAATTCTTGCTTTGTTTGCACTCTCTCTTCTAAGAAGCTGCAGTGAAGACCAAGACAAACAGTAGATTAACAGTGGTACCTTTTATATGGCTGATTTCGTTTCAAAAATATGCTGAAAGGAAACAAAACCCAAAGCGGGAGAGAGATGTGGCGTAGGAGGAGAACAGAAGCCCATGCCGGGGAGTTTGAAACAGCCCTTTCCTTCCCTTGCTCACAGATACCAAGCTTCTGGGACAGTGTTTCCTTTGTGTGAAGGCTTTGCCAGGCTGGAATTTATGGTATTAAGCAGGTGACTGGTAAGTGTTTCTAAACCAATATTATTTCACTGCCTAATTTGGGGCTAAGAGGAGAGTTATACTGGGGATGTATTCAGAAAACATTTGCTCATGGCTCATCTGCCACTCCGTATAGTAGAGTCTATCAAGTGGCTGACAGTCTCCAAATCAGAATTCCAAGGATGCTGTCATGTGGAGTCATTAAGAGGGGCACAGCTTCTTAGAATCTCCTTCAGCTCCTCTGGATTTAAAGGAATTTACAGGGAAACTTCCAAGACACCTTAGCTATATCCAAATGAAAGCCAAAGCATTATAGTTTGGCAGGGCTGAAAGTGTGTCTCTGAAAGGGGAAAAAAAAATTGTATGAAGCTACAGAGAAAAAAAAAAAAAAACGTCTGGGCATTAGCTTCTATTTCCTTTAAGGGATGGGAGAGTGCTCTGAGATTGTTCCATTCAATTTAAAGTTAAATACAAATGTGAAAGGCTGGGGTACATTAATAAGATGATCCACCTGCTTATAATAATAGGATAATTCACATCCTCATTGTCAGAGCGGTGAGGCTCCCGACCAGGTCAGTCATTAAACTCAATGTGTCTCATTCTTTGGTGCCGTTTCACTTAGATTCTCGGCACCACTTGTCTGCCCTTCTTTTCCACTGTGCACCTATCTTGCAAATTTAGTTCCATTAGGTGGATACTTGCATCATTATGAAGCCTGATTCCATCATTTTCCGAGTGCCAAGCCATTTAAATACAGTGCAGCCCTTGGCCATATTTAGTCCAAACATTTACACACATCCAAGCTCATTCTTAATCTTTTTAAATAGGACGCAGGGCTTATTTTTAAATTACCTTTTCATTCATGCTCCGTAAAAGCATCAAGAGACACCATCCATTGGATTTAAAATCTGGTCCTCAGGTACTGTTTCCAATTCCTGGCATTGCCATTAACTCCTAGCTCCAGCATTTCTCTGCGTGACAGTCTCATGTCAAGGCCAAAAAGGTAAAACAGAAACAGCCATTTTGTATCTCTCCAAGAGCTACGCACTACATGGCAGTGCACTGTGGTTCTTGCTTTCTCAATACAAGGTGCTTTTAGATAAGGGCCCCCAGCAAAGTAACGGATGTTACTTTGAAGAAGTAAGAAGTGGGGTGCTGGAAATGAACCCCTTGCTTAACAAAATCTGAGGCACAAGTTATTTCTTCTCTCATACCAATTAGATGTGCATCTATTTGTAGAGGCATCTGTTAATATAATATCATGAGCTTTGCTGTGACTGGAGTATTGTAGCTCATACTAGAGCATCCCAACAGTCCAGGATGGCCTAGGGTTTCCTTGGACCATTGATGTACCTGTTCTACAAATTCCTTTTCCTTTCTGTTAGCATACTGTTCTATTAAGTCTCTAGTCTTTGGGTCATAGGACAAGGTTCCTTGAAGAAACCAGTGCCTGAACCCACTTCCTACCCATCCTGAGCAGAGACAGACACCATGAAATCTCCCTCATTGGTTTTTAAAGGATGCAGATCAAACTGCTTTTTATACGTTTTACTTAAAAAAAGCAGATAACTACTTAAACCTTTGGCTTAAACCTACCTTGTCTCACTGTGTACTGGAAAAAGGGAAAGATAGAGGAGAGAGAGAGAGAGAGAGAGAGAGAGAGAGAGAGAGAGAGAGAGACTAAAAGAAACGGCCAATGAAATGAGGCCTGCCGGAGAGTGTGTAGACTTCTCAAATGATCACAACTGTGTGATTGTCCTGGGTACACATCTTTGATAGGCTGCCATTTGTCCCCACTCACCTAGAGAGCTTGTAGATAGCCTGAGAGGTTTGTGTGCGTGCGTGCGTTTTTTTAACAAATTTTCAAAAGTTGCCATGGGGAGAGAATAGCGAGAAAGCTCTTCAAAAAAGAAAATTATTTTCACAGCATCATCACAAGAAAAACACCAGTGCCATAGATATCTCCGAAGGTCGACTGCAATCTGAACTAATTGGGGGGGAAGGGGAGAGGGCTCTCTGCTTGCTCACCTCCTGTAATGGGCCCTGGAGAAGTGATCGGTAGCCAAATACTTCCTGCAATGAGTGGTTTGTAAGACTTCTCCAAGCTGCTTCTCGTTCATGTCACTGAGAGAGGTCACTATCTGCCTTCACCCACGTGCTACTTCCGATCACTGGGTATATTCTGTTACAGAAGTTATCTCCTGTCACAGAACATCCATCTCCCCTGACACCACCCCCCCACCCCCAGCGTAAGAGGGGACTTGGAGGCATGAAGATGGTCTCGAATCCTTGAGATCACAGCCAAAGAACATTATTTATAGGCTGTGACTGCAAATCAACGCCAATCTGGGTGAAGGGACTACATTAAGCCAATAACAGACAACAAGCCTGTGACTGTTTTGTATGATGATGAAATTGGCCGAAGCCCCACTGCTGTGAAGAGGAAGGGAGCATGATCCGGGTGGAGCTGGCTCTGCTCTGTGAAGAGTGTCTGTTGTGATTGCTAGCTGCTTTCCACAGATCCTTGCTGAATATTATGCCATTAAACAGTGTGAAAGAAAAATCAAAATATATGTTTACTGGGTACTAAATAGTAAGTGCCTTTCAAATGCTCTTTAATGGACAGACTTTAAAGTCATTGTAGAGCACCCTCACAATCCAAGAGCAGCGTGTTCCTCTCTGTAAACCACCTCGAGGGGCTGAAGGAGTACCGGCTGTGAATTGTAACCGCCTTGCAACTCTGGTCCCTTAAAGTCGTCCGTCTTTAGAGAGTGGAAATGCTTTCAGCCATATGTATTATTGGTCTATGGTTATAATGGAAAAACTGGTGATCTCTCAGTCATATTTTCTCAGAAACTGAGTGACAGTCAATGTGCAGTTTAGCATAATAGATAGACACACCTCCTCGGGGACCCAGGGAGGGACTTTGTGTTTGCAGAGGGGGGTTATATGGGACTATTTTTAGACCCATATATAAGGGTCTAACCACGACCAAAGACTTGTGGTGTGAAATACAGAAATGATCAAATTCATCTATATACATGTGCAGTTTCAGAACTTCTCTGAACATGGTGCTTGAAGGTGCTGTGACTCTGGACAGCTATGATCTTCTTCATAGGAAGATCAGGACGAAAGCGAAACCACTGTGGACTTCCATGTCTCAGAGGGTAATCACAAATCAGTAGCAGAAAAAAAAAAAAAAAAGAATAGGTGATGTCATGGTTGAGATTAAGGGATTAAATGTCTGGAAAAACCTAATAGTGAATCTGTATCTCATTTCTTCTTCAGTGAAAGCTCAAGAGGTAAGAGAAAAACTTTGAAGATGCCATCAAACAGTAGAAAAATGCATGGAAGTGTCCTTTATATTTTTGGTGCAAAAAGAAGAGACAAAAGCCACAAATATAAAAGAAAACACTGATATGACTCTATCAAAATCAGATCTTTGGCCTAGAAGGATCTCAAGAGATTCAAGAGACAGATGACAGATTGGGAAAACTACTCGCAGCTCACAACACAGTCAAAATGTACAATTTCCAAAATATAACAATTAACACCCCTCAAGAAATAAGAATAAAATATCTATAAAAAGCATTAACTTAAAAAATTGACTCTACGTGTCAGAAAGTGACATCTGGCATCACTAACAACGAGCTTAAATAATGACACAGTACTGTTTCTTGCTATCAGATCAGCAAAATTTCAAGAGTCTGATTTACCCGTTGTGGGTAAGGATGGGAAATAGGAGCTGTGTCTACAGCGCTGAGGGGCGTGTGGATCGGGATAAACCCCCACAGAAGGGAATTTAACAATTTTCATCAAAATTACAGATGCAAATATACTCTTTAACCTAGAAATTTCAGTTCTGGGATTTTTATCTTTCACATATTTTTGCATATATAAGACACAGAAATCACACGTGTTTATTTGTAAAAGGGAAATATGGAGGACAGCCCAAATAGCCATCAGTAGCTTTAGGGATTAATTAAAGAAACGACAGTGCACCCACGTGATGGAGTGCTATGCTGTTGTAAAAAGAAGAAGTGAGAACAGAAAGATGTGTGTGCTCTGCTACAGAATTCCAATTAAATATAATGTTATTGCGAAGAAGCCCCCAGCCATGTGGAAAGTATGATGTCAAGTACATGAAAAGAGTAAACTAAGTGTCTCTCTGTCAGCGTTTTCAAGTCTCATACGGGGAAACCGGGGAAACCTACAGAGACAAACGAATAAATAAACCCCCCACGTGATCATTCTGCACAGAAAGGAGAAAACTGGAGGGACAGGTTTTAAATGAGGAAAGAAATATTTTCACAGAAACCCTTTTTTTTTTTAATCCTTTCTATTTTCAAATAAAAATTTTACTACATGTTACCTGCTGAAAACTCTGCAGCACTTAGTTAATTAAATGAAATAAATAAATATATCGTTCTAAATTTTAGGAAAAAAAATGTTTATGGTGAAAAATTATATGAAGACTAATGCGAATACTTACCGATTGGGAAGGGTGTGCGTAATGAAGCTGTGATAGGAGTGATTTAGTGCAGTGTTTACCAGAGCCATTATTAATTATCCTAAGGTATGCGCTCATCATCTATGGGTATTACAGACTTCCATCTCCTAATTCTAAAAATCAGGAAAGTTGGTAAATAGAGACGGGTTTGTATTTGTATTATTTATCTTCAGAAAGACTCTGTCACTTGAATAAAAAATTCCTTGTAGTTAGCTCTCAAATTAAAAAGAAAATCACCTCTACATCCCCAAAGTAGAATTTGACCATAATACTATGTCATCACCCAAGGACAATTTGCCCAACGCCTAATTCTAATTCTGGTTCAGTCTGGACGTCTAACAGGGCATCTTCAGATTAAACAGAACGTGAGGTTAAGGTGGTACAGCTTCCTGAGTCCAAGAGTCTACGTGACAATTGTATAGTTAAAAACTATATTTACTCTAAATTGCAAAATGGTGGGTATTGCATGAGATGTTTAAGTTGCAGCGATTGTTCTAGTAACAAATGCAATACCCTGCAGCATTTTTCATACACCACCGAGTTCATCATTAGTGCCATTTTGCCTCTTTATAATAATGTGCACTTCCCTTTAGAAAAAGCTTGGTTATTTCTTTGGTTGGGCCTATTTGCTCCTTTTTTATGTGAGATTTTTTTCAATACTATGAAATGATGCAGAGCAAAAAAGGTCCATCCACTTCACTCGCGTTGCCTCCTGCGTTACCTAAACCACAACAGAACAATGACAGACAACAGAGCCTTTCTCCTCTCTAACAATTCAGTCACCATGACAACCAGCAGAAGAACGTTGGGCCAGAAAAAAAAGCATTGAGCTTGAGGGACTAGACTAATCAAAAAATGGAATAACACAGCAACAATTACACTGATGAGTGAGAGAGGAGCCGCAGATGCATTCAGACACCTATGGCACCGCGGACTCCATGCATTCAGCATTTTCGTGTTTAGTGGCTTGTGTTTTTGAGAGCAGGTAAATAGATAAGATCGAATTGTGTAACAGAATGTCAGTGCTCTAGTTAAATAGAAAATTCCTTTCCTTTGGCAGTGCTACTTCAGGCGCATTGAAGAGGGTTTAGGGGAGATGAGATTTTGAAGTGAAATGTGTAATAGATACAATGTGAGGGCCCGCAAGGCAACGCTATTTAGTTTTAAAAAAGTAAACTAGGGTTTTTTCGCCCCTCCCCCTTTCTCAAATATATAGGCACAAATAAAAGGGAAGATGCCCGTGGGTTAGTAGCTGACATGATCTTAAAGATCCAGCTTCACGTCAGAAATATATGGGATTCACAGGTCTATTGATTTCTGTAGACAAAATCGAGCATTACCATTTTACCCAGGGTAACCCTGATGTCTGGCAAAAGTGACCGTGTCACAATTGATTGATTGATTGATTGATGCCAGTAGAGATAGCATGAGTGCCCTACCCCCACCTCCCACCTCCTCAGCTGCCTCAACGTACCCCTTCGGAAGTCTTTACTCATTTTTGAGGATTTAGTATAATGGACGTTTGCTTCTTTTATGGGGCGTTCCTGTTGACACCTTCTTGACTGCAGATGAGGGTAGTTGAGCCGTAAGCAAGTTTCGTACTCGCTGCCTTCTGCCTCAAGATGTCAGATTTTCTTCAACTCACTCGTTTTGCATTTTCTCTATTTAGTGTAGGTGAACACGTGTGCATCTGTGAAGAAGCGGAAGTGCACATGGCACATCACGTGTCTTTCTCCCTCCGCCATGAGGTCCCAAGCATTGCACTCAGGCCCTTGGGCAGCGGGCCCTTTAACCCACCGAACTATCCCACCAGCCCCTTCTCTCACTTCTTTATATGTTCTGCTTCATTAATTTGGTGGGCATTTTAGTGAATTACATCATCTAGTTTTTAGCCACAGGCTTTTCAAAGACAAATCTATTTTTCGGTCCCTTCAACGGAAATATTTAGTTAAAATTGCATTATTAACTTGTGAACGTCAACGGATAACCTTCTCTGGAGAAAACAGGAAGAAGGCATGAAGGTCTGGATTATAGTCCTCGCCTCCACTGAGGAGGAATGAGGCCTAACCCTGTCTGTTGCCCAGTTAGGATTTTCTGTGTTCAGACGGAACTAAATGCCTCCAATCTGCAGGTCCTACCCATGGCCCTAGCTGTTAGCACTCATTTCTGACTCTCGCGGTTTAGTTTCTTATTCTAGTTGTTGTTACTTCCTGTAATTTGTTTATAAAGAGTGGGATGCTTTTATACTTTGAGTTGTCATTTTTAAAAATGTGGGGATGGGACTGGAGAGATGGCTCAGTGGTTAAGAGCACTGATTGCTTTTCCAGAGGTCCTGAGTTCAATTCCCAGCAACCTCGGGGTGTCTTACAACCATCTGTATTGGGATCCGATGCCCTCTTCTGGTGTGTCTGAGGACAGCTACAGAGTATTCACATACATAAAATTAAAAAATAATTTTTTTTTAAAAAATGTAGGGACAGTTGCCGGAAAGAAGAGGCAACAAAATGGGGTGACTTAGGCCCCATTGGAAGTGTTTGTTGATAGTGAGATTTCTGCATAAATGAGTGAAAGATTTTCTTTGTCTTGATCTTGATCTAAGACCAAAAGCTTTGGGCTAGAAATCTTTCAACATGACAATAACTCTAAACCAGCGGTTCTCAACCTGTGGGTTTCGACCCTTGGGGGGGGGGGTCCCATATCAGATATTTGTATTACCATTCATCACAGGATCAAAATTACAGTTGTGAAGTCACGACGGAATAATTTTATGGTCAGAGGTCACCACAACACGAGGAACTGTATTAAATAGAGCTGCAGCATTGGGAAGGTTGGTTTTTCTAGATTGGTTTTTCTCAGAGGATGAACAGCATGGTAAAAATGGTGGTAACCGAAAGTCACGCATGTTCAAATAAAACAAGCTCATCAGTACAAGCTAAAAGACAGCCCCCTCCCCATCCCCAAAAGCCATAAAGTGGCCATGACCGGTGGGCAAGATGGTTGAGCATGAAAAAAGGCATCTGTTGCTTAAGTCATCTGAATCATGTTCTTGGACCCACTTGTGGAGAAGAAGGCAGAAGAGGGCCTATTAACTAGTCATCCTCTGACCATCGAAGGGTACACAGTGGCGCGCGCACACGTACACGCACGCTCGCTCACACGCACCCACGTACGCACTCATGCAACTGTACATAAATATAATTGAGTTTTTAAAAGATTTAAGCTTTAAAAAAAAAGAGCATGTCTAGCTCTGAGTTTCAAATGCTGGGCAGGGAGGCCCTGTGGATTATACAGCCCTCCTTGACTTCAAAAGAGTCATGCTAACTATCTTTTCCTGACCCTTTGCTCTTCGGGGTGGGATTGGGTGGGGGGGTCATGGACTGCGAAGTGATGGGTGGGAGGTGGTCAATGTAAAGCCACAGGAAGTTGGCATCGAAAGGTTGGGACTGCGGTTCTTGTGGAACATCTGGCCTCCTGCCTTCCGATGAGGCCCATTGTGAGTCATGAAGGAAAGACTGAAGACAAGGAAGGAAGGGCAAAGTGTGAGTCCTCCAGGGCACACAGAAGCGATCTAAGTTTCTGAAGGAGCTACCACGGCTTCTTTGGAGATCATTTAAAAAGGGGTTTTAATCTGCCTGAAATATTTGTTTATCCTAAAGATCTTCTTGCTTGCGTGGCAGAGAACTGGCGACCGGGTTCCAGAAAAAGGCTCCGTAGATGCAGTGTGCCTCCCTCCCTCCCTGAAGAACACAGAGGAGTTGCGCCAGGATTTGTATTTATTCAAAATACAAATGAAAATCAAGAGGTCTTCTATGAGATCCTTGTGCAAAGGCGAGAAAACAGGTAAATCAGCTTTAGGGAAGATAAACAGCGATACCTTGAGTAAATCTACACTTTACCAGAGCCAAGTCCTTTATTTTAGCTGACATAAGCATGGCCATTCTTTCCATGCCTGCCTCGGATATTTTATTTTACTGAGAAGAAAATCTGCTTATCGGTTTTAACACCCTCCTCTGGGTTGCCAGATAAAAGGCCACAGAAACTGGAAGAAATTTATCTTTTAAATATTTCTATTATGCTCGGTGACAGTGCTGTCACCACTAAGGACTTTTTCTAGTATGTTTTTCCCCCCTATGGATGAAGCAGGAATCAAAAGGGACTTTCCGCTCTGCCGCAGGAGAAGAGTCCAGGCGTGCAAACACTGAGCCTGGCATTGTCTGGACCTCTGGAGATGCTTTAGGGAACCGGTGGCTCCGTGCACACGCATCAAGGCAAGAGTCATTATACTCCAGGAAATTCACTGCAGGATGACAGTTTGTCTGAGGCTCCCAATCTGAGTTTGTTCCTCTTGAGTTCTCCCTCTATTTCCTGGGAGTGGTCCCACACTTTCTAGAATGTGTGTGAAAGGAAGGGACTCAATGAGAGCTCAGACATAGGAAGACAGTGAGTTAAACTTCCCCCGCCCACACCTTCATTGTAGAATGGGCAAGGCTGTCCAGTGACAGGTGTCTTGGGTTCCTGTCACTTCCTGTGCTCTCCTCCTGCCTGGACTCCTGCAAAAACCATTATTCCTTCATTTCTTCAGCACATTGTAGGTGGGCTTGTACTATAGGCTGGCGGTCACCTAAAAATGTTAAGAACTAGTAAAGAAAAGCTATAGCTCCCGTACAGGATATGGGAAAGTAACTGGTGAACGTGTTAAATGGCCTTTAAAAAAAATTAAGTTGTGTGTGTGTGGGGTAAGCCATTTGAAACTCAGGGTACCTCTGTCACACTGCTACATCTCCTGACCACAACCCATGTCTGATTTGTGCACCGTGCACTCGCTGTGGTCCAGAGGCATAAGGTTTAGTTGGTCACATATTAGCTGGGTAATCATAGACATATTATTTAACCTCTGCCGTCTCGATGTTTTACCTGTATAATGAGAGCTCTAATAGCAAGCACCTAATAAGCTGTGAAGCCTGCATGAGACTGCATGTGGGAAGCCTTTAACACAGTGCCCAGTGTATGGCAGGTGCTCAGAGAATATACAGTGTTACTGTCTTCACTGTGGTTTTCTTCCATCCTGAGGGGCCTGAGGAAATATTTGCTTTCATTCACTATTAGTGTCTCTTTACCTCTTTCCTTCCCTTGTTTGGCTCCTTGGACTATGAGAGATTTTTTTTTTGGCTTTTGTTTTCATGTTGGTTTAGTTTGGTTTGGTCTAACATAAGGTTGAACATGTCTCCAGGAACAGGGTGAGGAGTTGACCTCAGAAGTGCAGGCATGGCCTCCCACACTAGCCAATAATAGAAAATACAAGAGGCCCAATTCTATAATGAACAAACAGATTTGATGAAGATATGTTTCCCATCCTCTCCTCAAGCCATTGCCTGAGGTTTTACTTTCGCCTTCCATGGCAGAGAACAGAGAATATGGATGAGTTGAGGAGGCTCAAAGGAGGGACTCTGGAAATCTGAGTGCTAGCATCTCTAGCCCCTGAGAAGTCACCGCCTCTGTAGGAATATCCCAACACAAGGTTTCCACTCATCTTAGACCATTTATTTTCCCAGATGAAAGAAACACAGCCTTTATATTTCTAAATATACCTTAGGCAGTACAATAACTGGGTGGCGCATCTCACTTCATCAGGAACATTATTTGGCCTGCTTAATCAGCTGGAGGCAGCTGGACCCTCTCCTCATACTTTCCACATGGATCTCCGTGCTCAGAGTGCATAGTAGGCACTGGCCAAACAGTTCCTAGGGGGGAAAAATGGAGTGTGTAAATGTGGAGACTTATCCTTCAAGTACATAAATAAATAAGCCGAGTGCAGGATACCATCTCTTTAGGTAGAAGGCAAATATACAGCTATGTGACTAAAATAGTTCAAACGCCATTCCAGCAGTTTCTGCTGCAGAAATATGCCTGATCAAATGTTTAATCTCTCAAAGATTTGGAGCACTGATAACGAAGTGAGCCATTGCCCCCCCCCCCACACTACAATCAGAAGTTAATTATTGCTCAGGCCTTTGGTGTTCCTCCTCGATTCAGGTACTTCAAGAAGGTGAACTTCCAGAGAAAAAGGGTCTTGGTGAAGATTGTTGACTTTTTCAAAACTTGCATAATGAACTCACTTCTTTCATTACTGGACACTGACCCAAACTCACCAGCTCTTAGAGACTTGGGTCTTTTAAGACTGAACCTTAAAATCCCTTGATGCCTCACTGGGTTTGAGAAGACAATAAATATAACCAGACAAGCTAACTAAATTCAGACCTCTTAGAAAACAAGTGGATGAAAACCCACCTAGACCCTGAAAACAAACAAACAAACAAACAAACCACTTTGCCATTATGAATCACAAATCCCAAACGACATGCTTGTGTTGATTTTCTAGATGCTGTGATAAGCCACCACAAACCACACAGGTTAAATCACTAGATGTGTGCTCCCTCAGTTTTGGAGGCTGACAGTCCAACATAAGGTGTGGACAGCACTCTTACTCTAAAGTTAAGAGATACCTGTTCTTTGGCTAGATACTAGGAGCTCTAGATAGTCCTCAGCTCATGATTTACAGTATTCTCCTATACCCATGGAATCTCTCTCTCTCTCTCTCTCTCTCTCTCTCAACACACACACACACACACACACACACACACACACACACACACATACACACACACCTATGTCTTCTTGTCTGTCTCTCATAAAGGCACCTGTCATTGGGTTCATGTCCTACCTGGGAAATCCAGGTTGAGCTCTTCTGGACATCTGTCTCTTAATTAAATCTATAAAATCTATATTCAAAATTACATGGCATTCTGAGGTTCTAGGTGAATATAGCTCCCTACCAGCATTCGGCCATTCAAATCCTCATACTAGCCCAAAAGGTAAGTAAGCCCAATTATTTTTATATAAAAGATGGGGGTGGAGGGAGAAGCTTGGATTTTTCAGAATGTATTAAGTAGTTGTCTAAAATAAAGAAGACCTTGACACTAAACTTATGTCCTAACTTGTTCCTAAATAATAACCCACATGTTTGGGGGGACTCTAGTCTATGCTGTCATTAATGTTTAAAATAAGATAGAAGGTATGGTTGAGATTAACTCAGTTTGTAAATTCACCAGGTTGTACGACCCAGTGTGCCCAGTGGTCTGGAATGCCATATTTGGAGAATTATGTATGGCCAGAGAAAAGGTTTCTGGTGGCCCAGAGGAGGATAGGATGCCTGTGATAGCAAAGAAACCAAGTGACAACCTGCCTGCTCTTACACTTGTACCAGGAGGCAATCCTCATCTTTCTCTGTGAGGCCAACAGATAATATCAAAATGTATCATGCTTTTTCTTATTTTTCAAAATAAGCTGTGGTGTCTCAAAGAGAACTGTTGAGGTTTTGTCTTTTACTGACTATTGTAATGCTAAGTAAGCCCCCAAGACATGCCTCTTTGCAGCTGATCCCCCAAAATTCAGATAGTATTTGTTCTCTTCTTTTACTTCTCTCCCTAAGGGGAAAAAGAGAGTTTATATCCCCTAAAAGACACCTCAAATAATCATCCTTTGCCTGAGCAGTTCTCTGAGCCCTGGACTACACAGAAGTTCTTGGCATCTTTTGGACATCCTGTAGAGACCTCAGACAGCAATCATAAACAGAACTCTTTGCTTCTTGCCAAATATCTGGCCATCTTTTAGTGTTCTCTTTCCAAAAACAGCAAAGATGGAAATGGAGGAGTTACTACCCTCCTCCCCCCCCCCACACCATTAGCTTTACACAATCACAAAGTTGTGTCAATGTTACCTTAATTTTCCCAATCTGGTTTTCTCCATCACTGTTGCCAGTGACTTGGTCTAATGAGCATAGGCAGTCTGATTACAGCTATGAGTTCACTTCACCACTGTATGTTCTGTTAACTAGAAACAAGTCATGAGCCTTATTCTACCCAAAGGACAGATTGCATAAGCACAAAGCCAAAAGGAGGAGTCCAAACTCAGGAGTCCATTATAGAATTCATCCTACCATAGACCTCAAATCCAGCTTACTTATACAGAGAAACATTCCCCAAATTTAAGAATTAGTTCCAATTCCATTATACAGGTCCACACAATGCTTCTTGCCATTATTTACTATAGTTTTAATAATTATATGGCATTCTCATTAATATATCTTAAAGGGTCTTTGCCTGTAGCATTCGGTCTGGGATATTGCAGTGGTTTGATACTATTTTTTAAATAAACTTATAGAAATGCCATAAAATGATATAATATTGGTCTACATTTTACTGTCTTGAACTGGGACAGGGTCATTTCATTCACTTGTTGGGAAAATTCGAAATGCAAGAAGTTGAGGTGTTCTGTGTTGGAGGGAGCGGGCTGGAGACAGTGGGGTTAAGAGAGGCTGGCTAGCTGGGCATGGTGGCACACGCCTTTAATCCCAGCACTCAGGAGGCAGAGGCAGTCGGATTTCTGAGTTTGAGGCCAGCCTGGTCTACAAAGTGAGTTCCAGGACAGCCAGGGCTATACAGAGAAACCCTGTTTCAGAGAGAGAGAGAGAGAGAGAGAGAGAGAGAGAGAGAGAGAGAGAGGCTGGCTAAGTATACGGAAGTAAAATTGACTCTATGGTTGTATCTCTTTGAAATTTCTTTTTTCTTTTGAAATGGAATTTCTGAGTGTAGCCCTGGCTATCCTGGGACTTGCTCTGTGGATCAGGCTGGCCTCAAACTCACAAAAATCCACCTACCTCTGCCTCAGAGTGCTGGGATTAAAAGCATGCACCTTCACTGCCCAGCTTCTCTTTGAAAATATTAATGAAAGAAAAGAGTTCATTTCCAATAGTTTTGCCTGAATAAATGAAGTACCATTGTACTTTCTAAAGGCAAAGGCCGGGTAACTGAGATCAAAGAGAGTGCCTTTCTGAAGTTATCCAACTTGGGCGTTTGATGACTTTGAGTGGTAGGTACCATTGTTCCCAATTTGCGCATTAATTAACCTGTTAACCAATTCAAATGTTGAAAGTAAGTTCCTTGAACAATTATAACATTGTATATAAAGACATCACTAATGAATATTAGAGTGTCTATTCAAAGTGGTTACAAAGGCAGGCGATTCACAGCTCAATTAGCAATTGGTTACATTCATTAGAACTGGTATGTATGTTAAGCTAGGATGTTGAAAATGGATGTGCAATGGAAGAGTATAGTTTCCTCCCCTTAAGCAAGGATTCCACCAACCACAGAGGGCTACATACCATCCAGAATCACAGTGCTGTGTGTTTCAGCTCCATTGTTTACCTGTCCTGCTCTCTGACTGGAACCATGAGACAACTCTCTCATACTCCAATGGTAGTGGGGGAAAGTCAAAATTTCTGGGTCTTAGTGAGTGTGCTGCCTAGAGGGAATAACCAGAAAGGTCACTGTGGGATGTCCAAGCAGTTCTCAGCACACAGGGACTGAAAATAAGCTACTGGAAGATAAGTGTATAAGGCAGTGAAGGCAATCCCTTGAAATGCTTTTTCTGTCTTCACTATTGTCTTTCTGCTCCTTTCTCTCTATGGGTGTTTTTCTAGTCCAAACCCAAGTGGAGACACACACTCTTCCTTCCTCACTCTACTTCAGCTGCAGGACTTTCTTGTCATTAACACGTCCTTTCCTAGAACCCATCCTACCACCCAACTGAAAGGCAGCTCTTTGGGTTATTATCCTCCCTTTCCAGCACTGAGGGAAGAAGGCAAAAAACTCAGTGTTGAAAGAGATGAGAGGTGAGAGGTGGGAGGACCACCTTAGAGAGGAACTGGGTGAGGAGGATGGACAGCTCCCTTTTCTCATCAAATTATGGCAAATGAGACTGAATAAGGTTTCCCAATGGGCTTTGACTTATACCATTTGTATAAATGTAAATATACAGAGACAGAGAATAAGACAGTAACTTTTTGAGGTAGGGTGAGGAGAAGAAATGGGGAAATGTGTATCAAAGGAAACAAAGTAGTAGATGTATAAATAAACACATTCAGAGATCTAATATACAATAGAAGTCTAGTAACAAATAGTGTATTGTAGCAAAGATTTTTTTCTAAAGGGGTACACACACACACACACACACACACACACACGCGCGCGCGCGCGCGATATAAGTTGGAAGATGATGACTCTGTTTGCTCACTTCACTACAGTAATCATTTTATTATCTTTATGTTTTAAGCAACCATGGTGACTCTCTCTTGTAATTCCAGAATTTGGGCTAAGACAAGAGGATTGTGACGAGTTCTAGACCAGTTTAGGGGCTAAAATGTGAAACCTCATAGTGGTGTATGATTTTAATTTCAGCACTTGAGAGGTAGAGGCAGACAGATCTCTGAGTTCAAGATTGATCGGGTCTACGGAGCAAGTTGTAGGACAGCCAGGGCTACACAGAGAAACACCCATCTCAGAAAGCCACAAAACCCCCACAAAGAACAAAAACAAACAAACAAAAAAAAAACAAGACAAACAAAAACACATAAAACAAAACAAACCAAAACTCAAACAAACAAACAAACAAACAAGCAAAAAAACAGAGAGGGGATGCTGTTAATGATAAAGCTTAAAGCTAGCCATATTCTTCCTTAGCAGACATCAGTGACAAGTGTAAAGCAAGACAATCTAACTGAGTGAATTTTATGCACCAAAAGACTCTGGACCTGTCATTAGTAAGAGGAATTGGTAAAGGGTGAGAACAGGTGAACAGATTGACAGTGACACTGGAACCTGCTGGCTAGTGCTCTGTATCCTAGTACTTGAGCTATGCACGTGTGTGTGTGTGTGTGTGTGTGTGTGTGTGTGTGTGTGTGTGTGTGTGTATGTCCTAGTGAAAGAGTCCACGCTGGCAAGAACGGACTTGGACTCCAGAATCCTTCTGCAGCAAATCTTTATTACATCATGTGGAGGAAGAGAGGGAGCCCAAGATGGATCCCACTTATATACACCTCAGTGAGACATGTGTCGTCAGGATTGGCTGACTGCCCATTACCTCAAGTTACGCCCCGGGATGGGCGGTGACTTACGTGGCTTTGTAACAAGTGCAAGCGCACTGAACTTGTTTGCTTGTCCCAGGCTGGGGGTGGTGACAGGATGTCGGTGCCATCTTGGAATGGCGGCAGAACCAGCTCGGGCGTGGCTCTCTACATCCTAGTACTTGAGCTATGCACGTGTGTGTCCTAGTATTTGAGCTATGCACGTGTGTGTGTCCTAGTACTTGAGCTATGCAAGTGTGTGCGTTTGTCAAGTACAGTGCACTTGCCTATGCATCCCTTGTGGGCAAATGCAACTTTAAAAACAGAACATTTAAAACTTGAACTACAATTAATGATGTCCTTATTCTACTAATAGCTACAGTTAACTCTTTGAAATGCTTCAAAAGATAAAATGGAGAGAGATAGGTAATAAATTTGTGTATTGTAAGAAAAAGTATAGCAATTATACGGTAGTAAAATCTAGATGTGGATAAATGGATGTCCATTGTAAAATCCTTTAAGCTTTGTAGTTGAACTTTTTCATAATGAAATAAGATCATTGTTGAGATATTTAGCATCATTCATCAGCTAATTACTATGATTTTGGAGTATCCTAATTATTCTAGTGACTGAAAAAAAACTGATGCTTTAATAAATCGCATGATAGCTTTTAATATTGTGTTTAAGAAACATCACCTGGCTTTGCATACTCCATGTATAAAGCAATTCTTTATGGAAATGGTGCCTGTCTTCCACAGACAGAAAATGCTGGTTTTGAGATGAAGGAAAGAGCTGTGAATGCCCTCAGAGAACTGGTACATGATTGTCTGCCTTTGCTATTACATTAATCATATCCTAATTTTATCTTATTCAATGAGTCCCGTGACTTTTTGTGTTGAAAAACTCCAGAGCAGTGAAATTTGAACTGAATGTTAAAGGATGCGTAAGAATTCACCAAGTCAGAAGGAAAGAGTCAAGTGCAGTGGTTGACTCTCATGATGCCAGCACTTGCAGAAACTGAGGCAAGAAAATAGTGATTTTTTAGGCCAATCTGTGGTCTCAAACACACACACACACACACACACACACACACACACACACACACACACACACACACAAAATAAAAGTGGAAGAGAATTCCAGTTTCTCCTTGTAACTTGTAGCTGTAGTTGGTCAATGTGCTCTAATTGCAGGTGGAGGCAGCAGTGGCAGCA
Organism: Mus minutoides; assembly: GCA_902729485.2. Classification (NCBI taxonomy): domain Eukaryota; kingdom Metazoa; phylum Chordata; class Mammalia; order Rodentia; family Muridae; genus Mus; species Mus minutoides. The sequence goes on along the minus strand of LR752321.1, from coordinate 18,773 downwards.
GCACAAATTCCTGGGGTTGCTCTTCCCTGGCTCTTATGATTGCTATGCCTCTCTTCCTGCTGCTCTTGAGCCTGCATCTTACTCCTTGCCTGGTGCAGCGATTCTAAATCCTTTTTGCTTCCTTGGTTCCCTTGCCCAAGAAATCTAAAGCCCCGCCTCTATCTATCTGCCCAGCCACTGGCCGCTAGCGACTGTATTTACCAATGAGAACCAATTGGAGGCAGGGACCCACTGCATCTTACATGCAGGATTCTCGTTTAATTTGGGGGGAACCAATTTACTTAATACAAGCATTAAGTCAAATCCACAGCATCTCTAATTTTTTTTTTAATTTTTAGGGATGCTATTTAATTCATACAATTCAATATCAGAGTTAAGAAACACAAGAACTGAAACGTTCTATTTCACACACGTACCACAATGGACAACGCTCAAGTTAAAACCACTCCCCTAATTGTATACAGACCTCATAGAGACCTGCTTCGGGAACTTGGCCTGGACACAAAAGGAGTGCTCTCCAAACTAGAATTAAATGATATATGTTCCATGCAAGGTACTTGGTATAATACTTAGCTTCTATTTCTTAGACTAGAGGGCAGTTCTATTTGTACCATCATCGCAGTTGTCATCGTTGTCGTCGTCGTCGTCATCATCATCATCATCATCATCATCATCATCATCATCATCATCGTCATCACTAATAGCAGAAACAACTACTCCATCTTCATCCCCTTTGCACCCATTTTTGCTGTGCAGGTGACTTCCGATGGCAAATATCTGGAACTCTCTGCTGACAGCTTTCTTTGTTAACCAATATTCTGTTCATGTGTATGGTTAAGACAAGAGTCAAGGAGTTGACATTGATTTAGACCAAGAACAGCCCTCAGAGAGTGCTGGTTAGAGACACTGGCTAAAACATCACAGACCCCTTGGCCTTGGCCGGGATAAAGCCAGGATAACCTTAGACTGCAGCCCCAAAGTATGTAAGTGGACTACCCTCCTTTTGGTCTCAGTACTGAGAAGCCAGCCTTTCCCCTTTCCTTTCCCTGTCGCTCACCTTCACTCCTGCACAGAGCATACAGGCATCAGTGCCCACAGTTTTGTCTATATAGCTCCAAGGCTATGGACTTAGCAAAGAGAATCCTAGATTCGATCAAGTTGCATCAGCTCAAAGGTTAAGTTCCAGGGTGTGGTGGAAATGTATCGGCTTGATTAGAGGTAAACTCTTATTTTACCTGGTGATAAAATTTCAGTGTAAGAAATTTGGAGTCAATGAGGAAACTTGAATGTTCACCTGCATTTGTCACGCTGGAGAAGGGGGAGGGCCTGTATAGTGACACTCAGGTGGACTGTTTGCTTTTTTTTACTTTTTAAAAAAGCTTTCTTTCTTTCTTTCTTTCTTTCTTTCTTTCTTTCTTTCTTTCTTTCTTTCTTTCTTTCTTTCTTTCTTTCCTTTCTCTCTCTCTCTCTCTCTTTCTTTCTTTCTTTCTTTCTTCTTTCTGTCTCCTTCCTTCCTTCCTTCCTTCCTTCCTTCCTTCCTTCCTTCCTTCCTTCCTTCCTTCCTTTCTTTCCTCTGTGTGTGTGTGTGTGTGTGTGTGCGCACACGCGTGTGCACATGCACACGCACACATGCACAGGGTCAAACCTGTTACAGGTATGGAATGATATGCCAAGCATACATTTTTTTTTTTTACTATCTTTGGGGAAGACCGATTTGATTTCTTTTGAAATAGTTATTTAGCAGGGGGGTGTTATATGTGGAGGTCAGAGGACTACCTTTGGCAACCCGTTTTCATTTTCCCCCTTGTTGAAATAGGATCACTCTTGTTCTCTACTGCTCAGGCTAGTGGGCCTGGGAGCTTCTGCAATCTCACAAGGAGTCCTGGGATTCCAGATACACACCACTATGTGCAGCTGACCTCAAGAGTGTCTCTACCTGCTAAAGCATCGCCCGGCTGGCTCTATTATTTGTTTACAGTGGGAAGAAAGGTCGCCGGTGGATTCCCCTGGAAGTGGGCCCAGAATACTGCAATGCCAGCCTGTCAGGAAAGACTTACCATACCAACTTGTGTTGTATGGTCTGACTGTTGTGGGGTTAAAGAACTGCTTTCTGGTTGGATCTGAGGCCTACTGTGTGGAAGGGAATCAATGTTTAGTACCATAAACCTGGTCAGAGACCCTTGGCTGAGAAGGCTGCAGGCCCCAGGAAGGGGAGAGGGGTGTACACTGTTGTTTTATTAAATGCCTTTTAAAAAAAAGATTTATTTATTTATTTATTTATTTATTTATTTATTTATTTATTGTGTATACAGTGTTCTGCCTGCACTTCTGCCTGCAAACCAGAAGAGGTCATTGGATCCTATTACAGATGGTTGTGAGCCACCATGTGATTGCTAGGAATTGAACTCAGGACCACTGGAAGAGCAGTGCTCTTAACCTCTGAGCTATCTCTCCAGTTCAGCCAAACCACCTTTTAAATATTATGTTTACACTCCTGGATGAGTGCTGCTCTCCACCTTAGAGGTGCTTCTTCTGACTGTGGGCAGTAATCAATGGAGAGGCCCACAGTATTAATAAGTGTCTATTGAGTCCTCGGCCTTAAATGAGACAGCTCTATCCACCCCACATCACACCAAGGTTCATGGACAATCCCAGAAGAGGAGGTGGAAAGACTGTAAGAGCCAAAGGATAGGGAGACATTCAGGAACCCTTATTTGTTGCTACCCTGCTCACAATAGCCAAGCCCTGGGATCAGCCTAGGTGCCCACTAGTGGATGGATGGATGAAGGACATTGTAGTATGTGCACCCACAATGGTGTTATGTTCATAATAATAATAATAACAACAACAACAACAATAATAATAATAAATAAATTGCAAGAAAATGGATGGAATGGAGATGATCACGTTAAGTGTAATAAACCAAATTCATAAAGATAAATTCCACGGGTTTTCTTTCATATATGGAAACTTAGGAAAGAACATCATTTGGTATAGTGTATGTTGAGGGACTCGGAAGAGGGCATGTGGGGGCGCAGAGAAAGGGAGAAAGTGTGGGTGATGGTAAGCAGATACAATAAAAGTACCTTCTATCTTGAAAGTCGGGGGCTAGGGAGATGGCTCCGCCAGGGAAACGGCTGCCGCACAGTCCTGCGGACCTGAGTTTGGCTCCCCAGCAGCAGCATAAAAAGCCAAGTGTGGAAATGTAGGAGTTGGTCAGAGACAGGCAGGTCCCACCAGCTCACTGACCAGCCAGTCTAGCCAACAGGTAAGCACCAGGTCCAGAGACCTTATCTCCAAAAAATGATGAACAGTGATAAAAAGAAGTCATATTATGTGGTGGTCTGGCCTATATACACATATGCACATATGTGCACCCAGACTCATAAACATGCATATATACATCTATACTACATGTGCATACAATTACACAAATAATACTAATAAAAATTTTAAAGAGATTTCACCTTTGTTTTAATACAGACATGGAGAGAGAGAGAGGGGGGGGTGTATGTGATAATCACCTCTAGGAGAATAGACAGAGCTCCTAGTAACCAAGACGGGATCGAGAGGAGCCGTAGGAGCTACATATACTAGCCCTTTACCTTCTGCAAAGTGCTGGCTTCTGAGGCGTTTCCTATGGTTTCCGTGCATGTCCTGTTGCTACAAAAGCAGTTCCTGAAATGTGTCTATTTCACATTTGACCTTGTGCAAAAGCAACGAGGGCAGGTGAGCCGTGCCCTGTGGGAATGCTAGAAAGGCCCCAGAATGGAGCAAGAAAGGGAGAGCAATCTTTCACTCAGTGGCCCTCGTGCTTACCCAGATCCTGCCGCCAAAGTGAGGGCAGGCGATGGTCCTCGGGCGGGGAAAGATGATGGGGAAAAATGGAAACAGCCTGAATCACGCCGCTAAGCTGAATCCTGAAGTACTGGCAAGAGCGCATTGTGTAGGGAGGCTTGAAAGCAAGACGAGGTGCAGGCTGAGTCACGGTCAGCACCTTCAAATACAAGAGGGTGAGACAGTGTGTGGGAGTGAGCAGAATCCGTTCCCTGGGTGATAAATGGGGTAACAAAAGAGTAGGAGGAACTCAGAGCTTCGGAATCCTCTTGTGTTGTCTAAGACTCCCATTGTGATGAAGCATTATGATTTGGAGCCTAATTGCTTTGAGTTTGGGTATTTGTATTTATTCTGATTTCAGGTTCATTCAGGTTTACCTTCCTGCCTTAGTGACTCTTCAGACACAGCAATTATTTGGTGCCTTTCATTTAAGTGACATACTGTTATACTCTATACTGTTTCCCAAAGGTCATGGCAGGCTGGGTGTTCTGAAATACCACCCCCAGGCTTTGTTCTCCACCAAGTTCTGATTTTAAAGTCGGCGAAAGGCTCAAAATGGTTTGTTTGCAGGGTCAGCACTTAAAACAATCACACAACCGCAGCATTTTAGTGGGTGACATTCCAAAATAAACTGTTCCAGATTGGCTATCCTATGCTAACGTATTCTCTTCCTGGATTGTTCCTTCTTTCTCCGATGCAACTGCTCCTTGCTTGCTAGGAGACTGGAACTCAGTAAGCGCTCAGGATACGCCATGAATGAGCCAATACAAACACTGCTTGTCGAATAACATGAAGCTTTCTGAGATAGCTTGATCCGCCTCCCCCCCCCCCCCCCCCCCCCCCCCACCCTCCCCACCCCCCCCCCCCCCCCCCCCCCCCCCCGCCCCACACTTTCTACAAGCATGGAGTTCCCTGAAATCTGGAAATGCAGCTAGGAGCATAAGACTTGTGTAGTCAGCCTCAGAGAAACCCTGTCTCGAAAAAACAAAAAAACAAAATAAAACAAAAACAAACAAACAAACAAAAAAAAGACTTGTGTAGTATTTTCAAGGGACTGACCTTGAAAAATCTCAAAGAAACAGCTAAAGACATCAGTCAGGAGCAGTATACAGATATATGGAGACTGTACACATATTAATGGAGTTTGAGGGTGCTTTATGATAGAGTTAATCTATTTGGTATGTGTTGGGGTTAATTAAGAGTTCCCTTTTAATATTTCACACCTCTAGAAAAGGCCTTAATATAAATCCATCTCAGTTATTGGCTCACACAAGGAACGAGAGCTTAAAACTCCATAAGTACAGGAGATTTCAGAAATAACTTGGAAAGAAAACATGCTTTAAAAAAAAAAGCCAGAAATAATAGTTGATTTCACAATTACAGGCTTCCAAAAAGATCTTGAAATTTATTTTTTTAACTCACTTCTATTTTTATTTGTAACTGCTGTTCACTTCTCCCCTAGGTAAACAATATTGTTTTTCTTTCTGTTTCTCTAATAAAATATTATAGCTGACCAGTTGGTGGAGCAAGCACATTTCCATAGCTCTCAATGGCTATCTGCATCTGTGCAGGTACTGGCAATACAGTTAGGACAGAGGAAGAGATTTGGTGTCCTAAGGAAAAACCATGCTGATAACAAACTTAGCAAAAATGACACCAACAGGATCACACTGTCACCCAGCACACTGTGATGAAAGTAATTCCACTTGTAGGGGAGTCCCTTCTTAGCACCCCTCAAAGCTGCAGGCCCCATCCGGACAGAGCCACACCTTGGTGGGTATTAGGAAGAGAGGAAACAGGTCATCCCTAGGGTTCTAATAAAGTCCTGGCTGTATGCCACTTATGCAATTATAAAGTTCAGAGGCTGTAGGACTTCATAAGGACTCACGGTGCAAGTGTGGATGTAATTACTAGTGTCTTTGACTTAAGCAGCTGACCTAGAGAGACAGCATTTGGGAAAAAACCAATTTGCTCGCTTCAGAGTAACACAAAAAGCATGGTTGACTTAGTGTGTATCGACATCTTTAAATCTCTCCCACCGAATCATTGTGGCTACTTCTATATAATGAGAAAGCATAACTTTCATCATGATATTTTAAATGTAAAGTGCAGAAATTAGTACAGTTATGATTATATTAAAATTTTCTTTTGCTTGTCCACTGCAAACCTTATTATTGCATATAGATAGGTGAAAGATGATCAAGTATTACAATATGCCAACACTTTCTTTTTTAATAGTTTTTCGTTATTTTCTTAAAAAAATAAAACTTCATTTTTTAAATAAAATGTTTGCTATTAGAAAAAAATCTTAAATGTAAATGAAGAAATTATCTAATAAATGTTGGAAAAAAAAGAAAAAAAATCTTGTTAGGGATATAGATTAGGGTTTGCATGTGTGTAGCATGTGTGAGACTGTAAACTTAATTCCTAACACTTAAAACACATACAGAAACACACATATCCATACTTAACACATTATTCAGAACAGTGGAAATTAATGCCAAGGAACTTAAAATGCATACAAACATAATCTGAGCCATAAGGCCATAAAGATCTCAGCACTGCTTTACAGGAATTTATATTTTATGAATTATACCAAGTGACTAGTTATATGGATAGGCTTTTGCTCAATCCAAATAGATACATGAGAAATATTTACAAAACGCCTTAAATTAATATGGAGACTGTTTTTAGCTAAGATACCCAGGCTCTGGCTCTAGGGCCTTTTACTCTCTGTCTGTGTTATCTAGTACTGTCTTAAAGCTGTCTACACACACATCCTTATCCAGATACTGATCAATAGTGTGTGTGTGTGTGTGTGTGTGTGTGTGTGTGTGTATCTCCTAGATACTAAAATATAAGACTAAGCACCCATTCTTAGCTGAAACCAAGAGCTAATCTGTACACAGTGATACATTTATATTGTTGGATAAACTGGCCGGCACAAGTTAGAGGAGGTTTGGTGGCTTGCCCCTTCCTTGTACATCTCTTTGGACATTGTTTTTATTGATTAGATTTGTTCTTTGACAGTTTTATACATATGTAGTGCATTGTTTACAGTCCCTACTGTTTGCTCTCTTTCCCAGTCTTACTGTTACTTTCCCACTTCCTATAGGTCTCTCTTTCCCACACCTTGATCTTTTGATTTGTTCTGTGACCCACTGAATGTCTCTAAAGCTAGCTTTGAAAAAAGTAAATAATACTGTGTTCTGTGCACTTTCCTATACAATGAGGTGTGTGTGTGTGTGTGTGTGTGTGTGTGTGTGTGTGTGTGTGGTTTTATCAAGATGGGCTTGGCTTGTAGTCTTGGTTGTCCTGAAACTCAATTTGTAGACCAGGCTGGCCTCAAAAATCAGAGATCTGCCTGCCTCTGCCTCCCTACTGCTTGGATTAAAGGCATTAAAGGTGTGTTCTGTCCAAGACCAGCCTTGGCTTCAAATGAGTTCTGAGGAAGGGGTGTCTGTGAACGCCCAAACAAGCTACTTGAAGTCAAATTGTGGGTTCAGGCTGGTGTCCTGTGCTCTGCTGGACATGCTTTCCAGCCTGCTTCCTCTCTGTTCTGCTTTCTTTGGAGATCTCTAGGGAGCTCTGTGTTCTGCTTGAGACAGGTCTCCAAGCAATTCTTGCTTGCTGTTCTAAAGCCTTTTTCTGGATAGCTCATCTCCGGTAGATCATAAGGCCAGTCTTTTATTTTACACATCATTCCAGGCATTTACTGAAGGTTTCCTTTTGATTACCTATGAGTCAGCATCCGGCAGCTGCAGCCCCTTAATTCTTAGGAAATAGCAAGCACACATTTTCTTTTAACATTGCGAAAGAATTCAGGGATCTATCTGCCTCTGTTAAGCACAAATGGCAAACTAGCTGGATGGGATCCCTGTCCTGAAGTTACCGTTTCTACCACACCTGGGCCTAACCTTGCTTTGTCCCAGGTTGACCTTGAACTCAGGAATCTGTCTGCCTCTGTTTCTATCTGCCTGCCTTTGTATCTTTCTGACAAGCTGGATCTCAGTGCAGTTGCCTTTGCTCCATTAGATTCATGAAGCCCCTCATAATTCATATTGCATCCTTATTTTTGCATAGTTGAGAAAAAAACTCATGTTTTTAGAGTTCTCTTCCACAGCCTTAAGGGCTGTCCTGAAGGTGCCAGCATTTACCAGTTTGCTGAGACATTAGCCACACCTTTGACTCCTGGATTCATGCTGTCTGATTATCATAGAGTCATTACTGTTAACCGGGAGGACGTTCCTTGGAAGAACGTGAACATATGTACATTATTATACAAGAAAATCATATGCTCGTGGCAGTCATTAACACTCATGGAGGCCCACATCCATTGGCCCTGTCCTGGGGCAGGAGTTATGTCATTCCGTTCCCATGAAGGCCATGCCAGACTCAGCAGTATGCCACCACTGCTTGGCAGCAATGATGGTAGTTTAAAAGGTGGGCAAAATAGATGCTAATGGACTTTGATTTTGATAATTAATAAATGTTGTCTGTTCTGGCTTCTCCTGGCTCCCTGCCTAGGAATATGTAATGCCAATAGCTCTCCCTTCGAGGATCCCTCATGTGTCTTTTCAGCATAGTTCAAGGACTTCCTTTCCACCCACATTAGACAGGTATACAGGTATAACAAAGATCACTGAAGGGGGCTTTTAGAAGGTGTTCCAACTGCCACAGTGAGCATCCCTATTTGGCTGGAGGAAGCCAGATCAGCCATCACCCTAATTCCATGTCAGTGAGGGTCACTTCACAGGGGGAAACGACAAGAGTGGGAGGAAGGAACTGGCCAGGCATTTTGGGTGGAGAACAGGCAAAAGGGAAAGCAATCAGCTGCTTTGCTTGCTGAAAGCCGTAAATGTCCTTAGATCCCTTGGTAGCCTCATCCTTGCCAGAAGCCAGAGGTGATCAAAGAATCTGGGGGCTCTGGTCGATCATCTGTTCTCTAAATGATTTTAGGGTTGCCTTTGAAGGGGATAATGTTAGAGTTTCAATAAAGGCCATTAAAGGAAAACTCCTTCTGGTCAGAACAATAGAGCTCTGGCTCGGGTGGAGGCCTCACATTGGTGGGCAGGTCAATCATCTGGTCAGTGGAAGTGACCCCCTCAAGAAGGATGTACCATCCCTAGGAAGGTGGGTGCATATTACACCCATGCCAAAGAAATAAGAGAAATAATTATTCCTTAAAGAAGATACTGTTATTTTCCTTCTCAGAATTCCTACCCCACTGTCTCACTACCCACAAGCCACCATTGCAGAAAACCTCGGTGTCTTCTCAAGACACCCTAAGACCAAGTTTTTAGCATAAAAGAGATTTATTAGCCCCAAAGGGACAGAGGGCAGAGACAAAGACAGGAGATAGAGGGATGAGGGAGGATGGAGAAGGAAGAGGGGAGAGGAGGGGGCCGGAGAGGGAATAGGCCTTGGTGGCTAGCTTTAGGAACATAATCTGTAATCTAATGATTTTTAGCAAGGTAGAAGGAATTGGGGAGAAGGGCAAGGCCTGACAGTGCCACATGCTCTAGTGGACTAGTGTCCCTTCAACATGTCAGGAACATGTGAAGTTTGCTACCTCCATGGGGAAAATGCAACTTTTTCTGTTTTTCTTCTTTTGATTTTTTTTTTCTTTTAGATAATGGGCCGAACCAAAGTGTGCTTTTTCTAATATTCTTGGCTTCCCACTTTCTTCCTAAAGCTCTGTTCTCCTACCTGCTGCTGTGTGGTGGCGCTGCACACCGGTGCCTCAAATTGCATGGCTTCCTTTCCTTCTCTTCCATTTTCCTCTGTGCAGCTGCCAAAAGTTGAAGCTTACCTGCCCTGGGAGTTTTCCTTTAAACCCTAATAATATTGCCCTCAAGGGAAAAAAAGAGGAAAGATAAAATATTTGAACATTGAAAGTAATCACCAAAAGAGACAAAGGGGTCTAGGGCAGTCTTTCAGTGTCAAAGTACAAGCTTAGCATGTGTAAGGTCCTGGATGGGAGAGAGCAGAGAAAACAGAGGACAGATAGGAATGAGTGAGATGCCCCGATAACAAGAATAAAGAGCCGGCAGAAGGAACCGTGTGACATGACACGTCTCTTTCACTGGAAGACATCTGCGATCTTGGCAAATGTAGTTTTGGTGGAAGAGGGCACAAAAGCCCAACTAGATGGGTCAGAAATGGCGAGGACTTTGGAAGACTGATCCTCTTCCATAGAAGCAATTAGAAAATTGGCAAAAAGTTGTCAAAAACCAACTCTTCCAGGGGTCTGGAAATTAACCAAAAGATTTTCAATTGTTTTAAGAGTCTCTATTTAAGAGAAATGACTGAGCCTCTGAGCTTCCTATTCTCTCACTGATTCAATAGTGGCATTGAACATCAGGAGAGAGCTGCCCAGAAGCCACTGCTGGAAAGAGAGCTGGGTGTAGGGCTTCCTTCTCAGAGAAGAGGGGACTGGCAGTCCGTGAAAATCCACACTTTGAGTTGACTCAAATCTCATTGAGTGCTGTCATCCTCAAGGAGCATTTCTGGAAATAAATACTGACCATTGCTCAACACTGCAGTGGCTTGGATGGCAATTACAGAGCAAATACGAAGCTGGCTAAAACTAAGAGGGAGATTTGAAGACCTCTAACCTAGTCCCTAGAATCTAGAAGCGTATCCACATGTTCAGGGCTGTGCGTATAACCAGCAATGACTGGGGGGGAAAGCTATAAAGTCTCATATCTGGCAGGCAGTGAAGTTCTGCTCAAGCAGGTAGTGGAGACTAAGGCAGAATGGTGAGACTGATTATTGAAGGCATGCCTTCACACACACACACACACACACACACACACACACACACACACTCATGAATGCATGCACATACATGCTGATGCATACAAAGGCTGCCATAATGACTAATTCTGAAGAATTTATACACTAACAATTTATTTTAGTGGCCATAGATCATAAATATAGGCTTTACAACATTATTTCAGGAAATTGACTAAGTAATAGTGATATAAATGAGACCAAAATGCCCTCTGCAGCTTGGCCCCAGGTTGCTCGTGTCTTCACTGTAGTTTTGAGTCCCCTTAGTACAAAAGTTCACTCATATTTTCACATATCCAGTTATTAAAAAATACTTGCCCTCGGGCAAGTTTCTACTCATTTAGAATTTGGTCCAAATCATATTTTGCCAAACCTTACCTACTGGCCCTCATCGATTGATAAGAGAGAGCCCTGTGTGTGCCTAGTGCTTAGGGAAGGCAGAGCTTCTGATTCTCTGGAACTACAGTTACAGATGGTTATGGAACTGGTGGTTATGGAACTCTCCGTGAGTACTGGGGATTGAACCCTTGTCAACTGCAAGAGTAGCCAGTGCTCTTAAACTCTGACCCGTCTCTCCATATGTAAGATCCCAAGCTATAAAAGTCCTGTGAGGCTCTTGGATCCCGAGACCACTTTCCACACTGCTGATTGATATCACCTGAACATATACCATCCATTCTGTAAAGCTGACTCAAGGGTATGCTCTCACCAACAAAACATAAACTAGAAATAGACAACATGGCATTAGAAAACCAGCCATACACATTTGGATCATTTAAACAGAATCAAGTCTAAGTGACCGATGGAAATGTAACGCCTGAAATAAATAAGATATAGAAAACACTTTTGGAAAAATAAGCTTAACATAATTCTGGGTCTAAAGCCAAAAACAACACCAAGTTTTTGCATTATATTTTGGGTCCAGTATCAAGTTTTAATTATATTTGGTTTAAAAGACATGTATGTGTAAGACAAAAATATGTGACATAAAAATACTGAACAAAGTTTTAGACTACAATATACAATATACTTATAAAATAAGCCAGTAGTCTATTTTAAAACATTTAATTAGGTATGTCATATTTTGAAAGTGTAAAAATGGTCTAACATTTGAAAATAGATAGACATTGTTTACCACATGAGCAGGCTGGTGAAGTAAAATAGGGTCCTGTCAAAAAAGTGAGACAAAATTATCTAATCTGCCAGAAATGGAAATAACTGGGAACCTGGGAATCAAATACTTTATATGATGCAAACTATCCCTTTTAAGATAAACCATGACAAATTGTATAGAAATGTTTTTTATTAAGGATAAGGACCTGCAAATGTCTAAGTATTAACATCTATGACCATTTGGGATGTTGTTCAATATATGGCTGCTGATTCTGGGAAACGCACTTAGAAGCCTGAGACCACTCAAGCCTCGGATGCCTACAGCACAAGGCGACCTCTATGTTACAACCTTGAGGGAAGCCTGAATTCACACCACTCAGCCAGTCTCTCCTCAGGAATGGAGCTAACATGTTTGTTATTTGCTGTTCTTACTTGCCACATCTTAGGATAAATGCTTATCCAGTCATATTCAAGTAATGGGCTTTATTCCAGAAGATTCTAATCAATCAACATCATTGATTAGATGACTCATAAAGTGAATTGTGACAGAAGTAATGGACGCAAAATGTTTTTGAATATTTTATGATACAGTCATGACAATGTGTTGAGCAAAAATCTCTAAGAAGTTCAAAGAGTATCTTACTGATCTTAGACCCAGTAAAAAACAATTTTAAAATATTCAAATATTGAAACAATGGAAGAAATCATCATGAGATGTCTTGATATACAATGACTGGAACTTCCACTCATGTATATTATAAATATGAAGTGGCAGAGACAGTTTGAATGAAGCCTGACTGCTTCTTAAAAACATACACCACCTACCTTAGATCTAGGACTTCTGGGTTAAAGGCATTATCTGAAAGAAATAGGCTTTATGCTCACAAAGTAACTTGTGTAAGAATATCCATAGCTGCTCTATTCAGAGTACTCAGAAACTGTTTATCTGTGGGAAAATGGATACATTGTTGCATTATAAAGCACAATAGAAACTGGCAGCAAGAAGTAGCAAACAATGCACAAGTGAAAAGACACATCTCAAAAACGTTATGCTGAAAGAAATAAGCCTTGCACAGAGCAGTACACCTCCGTGGCCCCAGGATTCCAAGTTCAAGGCCAGGCAGGACCCTGTGGAAAGCAACCTTGTTGCTTTCTGGGCTTGCTGCTAATGTTCTAACCTTGATAGGGGTGTCAGAAATACATTAGAAAAAGAGTGTATGTTCACAAGTCTTTCACAATTCCTTATGTGTAAATCTTGCCTGGAAAGCTCATGTTAATATTGAACTCCAGGTAAAACAATGAACTCTCAAATATTTAGGATGAAGTGTAAGTGGCAATTGCAGTTTGAAATACATGAAAGAGAAACTTGATTAATACGTGGCTGGAGAGACAAGAACTGACTGGTTATTCACTCAAGTTGGCAAACACTGCCAGGCAGTAATGATAGAAGCTAAGGCAGTGAACCATTTTAGGGTCAAATGACCCTTTCACAGGGGTCACCTAGGATCATCAGAAAACACAGATATTTACATTATGATTCATACAGAACCAAGACTAGAATTATGAAGTAGCAATGAAGATAATTTTATGGTGGGGGGTCACCACAACATGAGGAACTGTATTAAAGGAAAAACTGCATTAGGAAGGTTGAGAATCACTGTTCTAAGTGGTGCCTACATGGCTGTTTACCACAAAATTCAACTTTATTGTAGATTTTTAAAATAACACATTTGGGAAGCTTTTTTTTAAAGAAGGTTTTTCAGATTCCTGGAAAACAATTTTGAAAATCAGGATAAAACGTAGAATATTTAATATAATAGTTTGTAGACACTGTGTGGGAGAATATCAAAGAACCCCATTTATCTTGGAGTGTTATTGTAACGTGTAATGTTTTACTTTCATTTGTATATTTTCTAAGCTTTCTCAAATAAATGTGAGTGGATATTATTATAATAAAAATGTATTTTGTCCTGCAAGATTTTAAAGATAATTTCAAGGAGGCTGATTTTTAACTTGGGCCATAGATGGACTATGCATGCTAGGGAGTAGGAATATTTCTGACAAACAACTCTATTCAAGCACGAAGACCACAGAGATGAGATTTTAAATCAGGTATTGGGGTGTTTATGGTAGCCTCTTGTGTTATAAAATCTATTCCAAATTCCAAAATATTCTGTGAATATACACTAACCCAAGATTTTCTCACACCAGCACATGCACAGCCTAATTCAGTGTGTAAAAATCATTCTTGACACCAAATCCGTTTCTCTAACCTCTGACTGTGTCATAAGGATCCTGGAACAAGAATTGTGAAAAACAAATATGATTTTTAGGAAGTTCAGGGGCTCAACATTACATTGTCTCTTCAAATGCTTTGACGGCTGGAGACACAGTAGGGCTGATGCAGGCTTTTCAGACCCAACAAAGGCAGAAAAGGTGGTCAGGACCAGTGTTTCTTCTCCCAAGTGTGGGTCTTGTTGGTGCCATATTTTTGCCTCAAGAACTGAGAAGCAGGGTATTTCTAGACACTTCATTAAAGAGATGCACAGAGATAGTTCAAGTGCATTTTCCTGGCCTCCACCTGGACGGGGTGTTAATGCCAGAAGAATTCCCCAGGATGACGCTTGAGACAATGGAAAAGTTGGTTCCCTTCATTCCTGCTCCGCAAGAGCCTCTCATTCCTGACTATGGTACTCCCTGCATGTGTGCATGCGTGCGTGCGTGCGTGCGTGCGTGCATGCGTGTGTTTTGTAAGCTTTTTTTTTCCTGCCAATTAGGAATTTATCTTTAGTGATATTCCTTAGTCCTACTATCTCTGTTTTTGTCTTAATTTCACTCATAATGGAGGAGGAAACTGGAGTTTGGAAAAAATTAGGTGGGAAAGCAAGGGTTAGAATTGCTGACACAAGTACTTTGGGTTTAACACAGGTGAGAACAAAATTTCCCAGATTTCTGTTCAAATAAGTTCCAGTTGAACCCATAAAGCTGGCTAATATAAAAGAAGAAGGAGGAGGAGGAGGAGAAGGAGGAGGAGGAGGAGGAGGAGGAGGAGGAAGAAAGAAAGAAAGAAAGAAAGAAAGAAAGAAAGAAAGAAAGAAAGAAAGAAAGGAAGGAAGAAAGAAAGAAAATCTAATTAGTTGGCTCAATGTATTTAAAGCTTTTAAAAGTTTCAGATGCTATAAATTTCCTGGGCAGCCTGTATTTCTTCTGGTGACAAAATATGAATTGACTTTCTTCTTACAGATGACAGCTTGAAGAAAGAACTCGGGATCTGGCATTTGGGATTCATGCTGCGTTTGACGGGCAGGGGCTTTGGTTTAAGATATTCTGGTATCTATACCATTCACAAAGGGGCTCTACATAATTTTGTATAAGGTAAGCCAACCATGAGGGCTTCAAGTGATTGTTCAAATCAGATAATAGTTCAATGAACACATCACTCTTTTGTAATCTAATGAAGAGCTTCATAATGGGATGGAAACATTAATGTATTTCAATAGTCCCAATACTTTAAACAAAACATTTCAAAACTAGTTCCAACACAGATGAGGTTTTTTTTTCTTTTTCGTGCCTTTGAAGGTACAAAGATTGTCTAATGTAACCCTATTAAGGGGAGAAACTCCTCTATTTTTTGAGTCAAGGGCCCCTCATGTTTAAGCCCTGGATTAAGAGGCCAGGTTTGGTGATTGTAGCAATTAGGATAGTTACTACTTCTGCAAGTTTTGAGGTAGCCATAGCCTTGCTTAGCACTGCAGAAAAAAAGAAAACCTTCTTAGGAGTAATCTGCATTCTTATTTCTTCAAAAAACAAAAAGCGAGCCCATCACTTAAACATTTGCATTTCCACACTTCCAGGCTGCCTCCAAAATTCTGCATGTGACCCTTGGCTGGCATCAGGTGAAGGCTAGCTACTGAGTGTGCTATCCCCTGAGAATAGGACTCCCCCAGTCCAAAATGCTAGGCTTCCGAAACCCTCCTGACCCTTTGAATTCACTTCCCCTAAGTTCTCCTCCAACCCTATGCAGAGTTGCCTGAAACCATTCATTTAGAGGGTTAATTCTTAAGCGTCTCTTGTGTTAAAATGAAATGCCACTGGTGGATCGAAAGCCATGCCCAGGGCAGAATGAGGGTGTCATTCAGATTCCTTTATGGACAGTGGTGACGGAGCAGAACGCTAAGGTCTCTCTGGGAAAGCCGTAAGGAAGAGAAGAGATTTCCCCAAGCGGGAGCTCGAAAGGTGGACACCTTTGGGATCCAGCGTTCTCTCCGGCCAGCCTAGATCTTAAGCACTAAATGCTCTCCATACCTATCGTGAAATCTTACCCACTTAGCTGATAAACTTTGCTGATCAAAAGCTACATCACATTTGTGTGTGCCCAACCTTTCCCTATCTTGACCAAATACAGGAAATGAATCACTTTGCAAAGCACACAGAGACCAGCCAAAGCAATCTGCAGGTTGCATAATTCTTCCCAGCTCTGTGTATTCAGCAAAGACTTGAAGAGTAGCCTCATTCCTGTTCTTTCCAACTGCACATACCCAATTTTTTTTCCTCTTGGTAGACTTGGGGTCTTCGATTTTGCAACCTCCTATTTTGAAACAGTCAGAAAAGATTAGTGTTTTATTTTGTGTGTTTTTTTTTTTTCTCTCATGATTTGTTCTTGTGATATACTGGGACAGACTTAAATGGAGAAGTATAGAGAATCCCCCCCCCCCTGTCGCCTTTTTTTTTTTGTCTACATTCACACTTATAAACTCCATTTCTTCTTCAGTTGGTGGTCCGGGTAATCCTATTTTTAATATAGGGTTAAAAACAAAACCAAAAACCTTAAAAGATGGGAGAAAGTTGAGCTTCCTCAATCACTCAGCAAGCTATTGCCCACACTGAGAGCTAGTCTCCTGCTTCAGACACTCCGTCTCATTCTTGTTTACTACATTGTACCAACTGGGGAGACTCACGACACCTTCTGTCTCTGAAGCTGTTTTAAAAGCATCCAAAGTAAGCAGGTATATTATTTTTGCTAAGAGATGATATGATGTTCTCTCTAACTATACTTATCATCGAATTCAAGTACAGGATCTTTATAGTCTCTATGCCACTTCCAAACTTAACTTCAAAAGCATACGAGGTAGACATGATAGTAAACTGTAAATGGAATTTAAAGGCAAATTCAATTTTCTTCTTAGAGCTGTCGTGAACTTCAATTCTGCTGGCCACATTTCATTTGTCACAGGATCCAAAATGAGTACATATTGTGTGCAATTGTGTAATGTAGTTGTCCTAAAATTTAATACATTTACTTTTGAGTGCCATTTACAGATTGTTTCTCTTAAACGCAACAACCAGAGTTATTAAAGTTTAAAAGTGCACAAGGCCCTTACGAAGACCGTTCATAGCTCAAGTACAGAGCACAGGAATTCTGGCTAAATTACCTCCTCTTGCTGACAGCTTATTCTCTTTCATTTTAGATGGGCTAAAAAAAAAAAATCAAGAGAACCGTATGCTTCGTTTCATCAAAAGAGGACAAAATCTTAAAGTCTAGCATTGAGTGATGAAAGGGTGCACAAAGGGTTCGGCTAAATTTTAAAGTGACTCTATGTTTAAAATACATAGATAATATCAGGAACTAATTATAATGATGAGGGGGAAAAAGGAGTAACTTGGGTAATTAGAAAGCTGGTCATCCTGTGTAAGTGTGCCACCAACAACTATCCATTTCGAGTCTCTTGTGTCACCAGTGTGAAGGCAGATGTCATGGTTCCTGAACACTCCTATCTCACAGTGCTAAAAACCCTTGTCTGGCTTTCTAAAAAAAAGTTCTTGGGTACTGCTCTACTGGCTCTACTGGTCCTGGGGCCGAGCTGTAAAATACTATTTGCTGGTACAAAAGGGTGCAGCCAGCCAGGAAGAGCTCATTATCAGCTTCTCCCCAAGGCCCTGACTTGAAAGCAGATTTTAGGCTGTGGCCTATGCTAACAGCTTTTCTTTCCAGCCCATGGGCTGTGTTTGGCTGGGCGACCCATTAGACATTTTGTACACGAAAGGTTTTGCCTTTAATTTGTTTTATTCTGATAGTAGTTCATTGATGGAATTTGTATTGGCTTATTGATTTTAAAAGGTTCTGGACATATGGCATACTGTAATGTGTAGCATGCTTGTATAATATTGTATGTATTGCAACTCAAGTAGTACCACAACATACTGTTTTAAAGTTGTGTTTTATTATTTTATGTGATGAAAGTCTGTTCATATGTATGCCTGTGCACCATGTGAAAAGTCACTCTGTGATTTTTAAATCTGTCTCTGTCTCTGTCTCTGTCTCTCTGTCTCTCTATATATATATTTTTGTGTGTATATATATATATATATATATATATATATATATATGTGTGTGTGTGTGTGTGTGTGTGTGTGTGTGTGTGTGTATATATATATATATATATATATATATATATATATATATATATATATATATCTTTGATGTTAACAAAACTGCTTTTATGAACATACATAAAATAATTTTGGTTACATATGACTGACTTTGGGGTTGTTTCTAACACTGAAAATTTGGAGATGAAATATATGACCCATAGTAAAAAGAGTAATAAATGTTAATGTTTTCACATAACAATATTACATATAGTCATTAAAATAACACCACAGGCAAATATTTTAATACAGAAGAAATATTATATATTGAAAAGTAGAAAGATAGCGAAACAAATATTAAATTTAAAATTTTAAAATAAGATATGAGTGATTATATGCAGAGAAGTGCACACTGTAAAACATTATTGGTTATTATCTCTGGCTAGGGAGATTATAGGTGATCTTATACTTCCCCTGGGTACCACTGGCCTTTCTATATATTTCACAAGGCACATTAATGACATTAATAGTCGGGGAAATAAAAACAACTTACTTTAAAATAGTGGAAAGCTTGCCCACAGCTTTGTCCACGTTGAGAGTGGAACTAACCCAAGTGGAGGCATGTTCCTGTTAACCAGTTTTCTGTGTTACCTGATGGT
>LR752320.1:63686-93900 GCA_902729485.2 Mus minutoides | reverse complement strand
GAACCCAGGAGGGAGAACTTTTTATTGTAAAGGTTGCGGGAATTTCATTCACCCCTTCTGCCTTGTAAACCTCCTCTGGGGAGGGGAGTCCTGATCGCTCCGTCTTGCCTAATGATCTAAAGATCTAAAGAAGGCAGGCGTAAAAGAGGACCTAAGGTGCCCATGTTAGTCTGCCAAGCCAGCTTTCAGATTGAGTGACTATCATGTTTCTCTGTCAGAAAGAAAAAAAGAAATCCTTTGCACGGGGGGGGGGGGGGGCAAACAGACAGGGAGATTATTCTGTATAACATTTCTATCTTTTAAAGACATTTAAATGATTCTTTTTTTACATGAATTTAACTTTTTTTCATAGATAGCTTGGCAATTGATGTTATGAAAAATTTGTGTAAAGCAGGCTAACACAGGTTAGAGGCTGAGTTTACAATGCTGTCAGTTTCCTAAGTAGTGTTTACTTTTGCCATTGCTCTAGATGTAGAAGGATGTTAAACACCCACCAGGCAGAGGATTTCATTTTCCAGACTCTGGCCGCCCCAGAGGAATTTTTAATTTTTAATTTTATTTTTTATTGGGTCCAGGTGCAGGTATAGGGAGGAGGATAGATTTGGAAAATCAATGTAAGTGAGATTTTGGCAATACATTCTGCAATTCATTATCTGCAGTCGAGTATGTATAAAGGGTGTACATTGCCAAGCTCCTTGGCCAGTGAGTAAGACAGGATCTGTGCTCTCTAGGAGCCTGCTTTTTGTTAGGAGAGACTCTGAGTAGGTTCTAAGGAGGATCTTGAGGAAGCAGGGAGTCTGTCTTATAGACTTGGAAGTCCCAAAAGAAGCCCTGGTCCTTGTAGGTTTGAGTTGCCCAGCTTTAAAGAAAAAAAAGATGTGGGGGAGAGGATGTTCCCTGCTGAGAGAGAACAAATACACTTTCTACTCTTTCCTAATAAATGCTTTTCCAGCCTTCCTTAGGGTATTTACAAATTCCCTGTAGACATTTTGGAGTGATTTGCCATTCATTATTCATAAATGAAGTCACCAGTGCTATAATGGGTTAATCTGGGTCTTCATTCAGAGGCGAAACTGTGAAAATCAAGATGTGTATGATCTTTGGCTTTAAGGCTGCTTTCTTTAAGGAGTATAGAGATAACACCACCTGGCAATTATGAAAAGATGTTATTTTGGAGTTTGGGTGGGATTAAAAGGTGAGTAATATGTGGTGATCATTCTCAGGTTTGTCTGCAACATATTCAGACTAAATTGAGCTTTAGGCTGACGGGAAAGAATGTAATCAAAGCCTGTATGTGAAATATGGTTATAGAAGTCTGGCCTAGCCCGAATCACAGTTTGCTGCAAGCATTCTCCACCATGTACTACCAGGACCATGCACAGAGGTCTTTGGTTTTCTTCTTGAGTTTTAAAATAGTGCTAAATATTGAACCCATGGCTGACGTATGTCACGCCAGTGCTTAGCGGTATCCCTACAGACACACTTCTTGAGTTCTGAGTTAAACTAACCTTGATTTATTTCAGGAAGTACAAATGAAGTTCTCTAGATTTCATACTGAGATACTGATGAAATTCTCCCGTTTGTTAGTTCTCAGTCATGTCCTGGTAATCTTGTGTTATTTGTGATATTGTACATATATTCAGAAATGAAATGGTGCTGTATTATTTAGTACTATTCTGTGTTTGTGAGTTATATGACCATTTTCCAAAGTTCCAAATACTGCTGCTATTTCTAGTGACTGAGTAGATAGTGGGAATTTGAAGTGTGTGGTTTACAAGTTATTCTATAATCCAAATCGCCGTGCCTTGTTGGAAAGTAATGTGTAGCTTATAACATTAATAATGAATCTTTGCTTATGCTATCTTATTTACACAAAAATAGCACATGTCCTTGCAATACTTGTTTGCCCTACCAAATGAACGATTTTTTTGCTGTGCCCAGAATGTCAACAAACTGAAATCCAAATTACTGTTGCCAAACTGACAAGGACTTTGTTGAAACTCCAGGGCACAAAGGTGGTAGATAATTCTCCTCTGGCAATGGCCAAAAGGAAGCTGGAAGTTACCAGTTCTCTCCTTCCATGAGAGAGTCGAGGCTGCCATTTTTTTTTCATGCTGTGAGTTTGTGTATATGCATGGATGTATACACATGTGCTTGTGGAGGCCAGAGGACATCAGGTGCTGGTCCTTAGGGCCTATCCACTTTTGGTGCAGCCTCTCATTGGTTGGGAGCTTGCTGATTTATTCTAGGCTAGCTGGTTAGTGAGCCTTCCTGTCTTGGTTTCCCCAGTGATGGGATTACATGTGGGTACCACTGTGTCTGGCACATTTTGTACATGGTTTTAGGAGCAGACTCAAGTCCTTGTGATTGGAAGACAACTATTTTCATGCAGGTTGTCTGAGAAGCAGACTTGCCTTTAGTCTCTCAAGCCCTAACTTTTAGAAAATGCCTTCTTTAGAGTGAGGTGCCACAGGCGCAGGTAATATATCGACTGAGTTACGACGACGTGGATAGCCAAGAAGTCAGTACTGTCATCATCTCTATTTTGGAAGTCCTGAGAAATTTCTTTGCTCAGGATCCCACAGCTATTAAAGCTGTGAAGCAAATATTCAAACTCAAGTAGGGATTTGCTTAATCCCTTTCCTGTGTCCTCACAGTTAGCACTCTGTGCTGCAGAAACTGAGGTTTTGGCTCTAAAAGGCAGTGACTAATTTATCAGACTAATTCACCAACAATTCTATTGGCTTAAACAGCAGCAATAGTATTTCTTGGCTCAAGAGGTAGAAATTGTATAATTTCTTGTCCAGAGTACATTAAAGAGTTCCCTATAGTCATAAATAATTAAAGTAAAAGATGAAGCAGATTAACAATTTAAAGTTGAATGTGAGCCTCGCTTATTCTAATTCCTAATTATATCACCTCCGAGAAGTATCTGGATGTTTCTGCCACAGTGGTGTTGACACAGAGAGGACCGCTTTTCCTTGTTATTTCTTCCCAGGAGCTGGAGCTCAGAGTTCTTTGAAAATGTCTCTGAAACAATAAGAGGGGGCTAGGGAACCAGCGTTGGGCTTTCATAAGATCAGGCCACAGCTGCTCCCTGCCTGTCTAGCCTTCTGTTCTCAGACCTTCGCTAAGGAAAGATAAATTGTAGAAATGAAGCAGCTTGCCTCTTCACGTGGCTGTTGGTCGGTGCACATGGGAAACAGAACATGTTAAAAAGCTGCTGTAGCTTCCCTTGCTTGGCCTGCAGGAGGTCACTGGTGAAGCATTAATGAGACTGCTTTTCCATATGTGAACTTCTGCTAGCCGTTTTAGAATTCAGGGTTTTGAAAACTTTATTTTCCAAGATGCTGCTGGGCAAGGTAGAATGAGTCACAGGACACTGAGGAAAGGGGACTTTGAGTGAACGGTACAGACTGGGTACAGTTAGTTGCTTGCTGGCTTTGCCATTGTATTACTTTCTAGCAGCTTTGCAGTAGAAAATTACCATGAAATTGGCATCAGGCTGTTCGATCTTTCAGGGCCTCTCCTGTGACTAACCCTGTGTGTGTAAGAGCTTTGAGGAGTGCATACTACTTCCTCAGGTTGGAGCTTTCTGCTCGAATGATGCAGTTCCTTTTGGACAGATTTACAGATTGCTTTGTGGTGGCTCTGCAGGGTCTATCAGCTCCTTGCCTGGCTTGCTGACACTTGCATCATCTAATAAAATCGCCATGAGAAAACAAAACAAATAAACAAATAAACAAGGCACTATTGCTTTCCAGGCGCTAATATCTTCTGCGTAAATTAGGGCAGAAATTAAGGCGCATACTATTCATTCATCCACTCATTTATTCACCAAGTCTGTGAACAGGTTTTGCCGCTGACCTAAAAGAACCTTCAAGGAACATCTAGAGTCCTTGAGCCATTCTTAAGAGTGTCAAACTCTACAATTGGTAAATACTGGCTTTGCTGTTCCTAAAACTTCAGCGCCTGTGAACATTCATGGACTCTATCCTCTTCATCAGCATTCTTCAGTAGAACTTTCTGTCCTGTTCGTAAGGTCCCAGATCTCTCTTGTTCAGTAGCCAGAATCTGTATATAGCTACCAAGTACCTGAAATATGGTTATTCTCAAGAGCTGCATTTTAAATTTTATTTAGTTCAGTTAATTTATAAAGTCCTAGGTAGCTAATGGCTATTGTGCTACACAGCAAGGCATTCAGGTAAAGTGCTTTAAGGGATGTCATTGTCTGACTTGAGCTCATGTATCCCTCTTGACATTCGGGCTGCTGTGTTGTGTTTACTGACTAGGCATTGATAGGCTTTGGAAATTGTCCTTACTTACCCCATCATGTCTGATAAGCACCAGTATGAGGGATCTATATGAGAGATATGAAATTTTAATAAAATGAAAGTAGATGAATTCATTTAAAATAATGAGAGGAAAAAATGTATGTCATTTGGAGTTATTTAGAGAAAAATAGGAATATGTTTTGTACTTAGAATCATGCAAATGGGAAAACTTTAGAGTCCAGTCTGCCTGAGAGTTGTCTGTTGGTTTGGCTTAATTAAAACATGGATGACATTGTTTTGAGAGCTAAAGGAAATAATCAAACACTAGTTGACGTCTTTCTTTTCTGTAAGGAATATCTGATACCTTTGCTTCAAGTATCCATGAACCTAGGTAGCATAGTCACGAAGATCCAGATGGACAGTGGTGGATATGACAACAGGGAAGTCTTCCTTGGAAAGCACCCAGAACTGTCTCGGAGAACTAGCAGTTCTCAAAGTGCTTGAAGACAACAGGAGAATGACTACCTATAGAGAAATGAAAGTACTTCATATCGTGGTTATAGATACAGTTCACTCATAAGACTGTGGCACACTTTGTG
This sequence comes from Mus minutoides, assembly GCA_902729485.2. Lineage (NCBI taxonomy): Eukaryota > Metazoa > Chordata > Mammalia > Rodentia > Muridae > Mus > Mus minutoides. The sequence continues at coordinate 89,027 of LR752320.1, read as the reverse complement.
TGATAGATCTAGGAAGTAAAATGCTACATTTACAGGCTCCAGGTTGTTCCTCAGTCATGCACACAGTACTAGTACTGCTTTTGTGTGCAGTATGTATGACAACATGAGAAACTTTTCAGGCTTGCTCAGAGTGGTATTGAGCTCCCTATATATTTAGATGGGCATTGATCTCCTTTTCTCTCTTAAATGCAAGAATTATAGACTTTATTATGGTTTTGATTTGGATTTCTATAACATCTGATAATATCACATTTATTTTCTTATGCATGTTGGCTACTTGTACATCTTCTTTGGAGAAAAATCATTCAGGTATTCATGTCTCCTATGAGCTTTGCAAGCATCTTCTACCATTCTCTGAATTGTTCTGGATTCATGTCTCCTATGTGATGTGAGCTTTGCAAGCACCTTCTACCATTCTCTGAATTGTTCTGGATTCATGTTGTGAGCTTTGCAAGCACCTTCTACCATTCTCTGAATTGTCTTTTCATTTTCACCTCTTGTCCTTTGCTGAAATGAGTAGACAAATTAAGTAAAATGATTGTGTAACTAATATTTTTACGTTTTTTTTCTGGTAGAAAAGAGGGCAGAGCTGGGTGCAGTGACACTCTGAAGGCAGAGGCAGGTGGATATGGGTGAGCTCGAACTCCTGCCTGGCCGATATAAAAGAGTTCATGCCAGCCAGGACTGTAAGATAGATTTCACCTTTGTGCTGTGTGGGAATATTCCAGAGCTTTGAAGATTTTGATATCCATGGGTTTACTGAAAGGAAAAATTTAAACCATTTCTTTAGAGACTTTTATGTATAAGAACATAGTGCTGTTTTGGATGGACAGAGACCTACCTACCACACCTAGTCAAGCTTGGTTGGTCTTTATAGATGCTATTCTTTCATCATCTAAGTAATGCCTTCCATACTCTCCTGTCACAAGAATCTCCCTGTGTTACATTTCTAGGAATACCTGAAGATGCTGGTTTAATGGTACTAGGAAGGGCCGTCTATGTTCTGTGAGCCTTCTGAATAACTCTTTCTAAAGATCAGAATCCTGAAAACTCAGATCTAACCCGGTGACAATCATGACTTCTTAGTGGTGGCCTCTAGAATTTAGTTCTCTTTATTTGATGTGTTCTCTAGGGAAAAACCTCCTTCTCTGTGGGAGATCACAAGATGTTGACATGCCATGCCTGCTTATGCTGCTGTGCTCAAAGATGCGTTTAGATTGTCTTGCCATTGCTGAATTTGTGGAGGTGTTCTGTAGGCACACGGAACTCCATGGACAGAGAAAGCATGACGAGAAGCAGACTAGACTGCGTTTACACCATTTCTACACTTTGATTGTTTGGGTTGGCTGGTTGGAATCTCCTGAAGAATTAGCTGAGTGACCAGCCCCAAGAAGAAACTGTTTCTCCTAAAGGAGATTCGATATCAGCCGGAGGCAGTGCCATGCAGTGGTTAGGGTGCAGGCCTACATTAATCTGATTCCCATCTTGAATCCGTCACATAATTGTATCACCCTGGGCAAGGTATTTTGACATCCCTGTACCTTACATGACATCATTGAATCCTTCACTAGATTTACTGGTTGGGAAAGACTTAGGACTATCTGGAAAAGCTGTACGAGGGCAGTGAATGTGACCTTTGGACCTGAATTAAATTATACTTATGTAGGGGTAGAAGGATTATTGTCATTATTATTATTATTGTTGTTGTTATTAATTATTGCATTTCTTAAGATCACTTATCTGCTAGCTAAGTGGTAAACTGACTGCTATAGAATCTGTCTGTAACTACCTGTAAAATACTATGTTGAAGTCAGAAGACAAATTTTAGTGCTTTGTGTGATGCTTTGGCACATTGTAGTCATTTATTAAATGTTTGCTCAATGATTTATTCAAGTATCACTGAGAATTAAACAGGTAAGTACAAAAATCCTCCAAAGGAGACATGGACTGTGAATGTGTCCTGGTGTTTAGCCTTGTCCAAACCTGGGCTAGAGTTTACAGGGTCATGGCTTACTAACTTTTTCTTTTGGCCTCAGTGTGGGCTTTTGTGAGTTGTAAGTTTCTTCTTGCAAGTAACAATCTAGAACACAAGAGATGGAGTAGCCTGGCTATGAAGGTCCTCACCTGGCAGAGTCTTCTGATGGGAGTGATAAAGATGGTGCTGTGCTTGCACAGTGTGATAAAATGGTCTTAGGAATGTCTTTCTTTCTTTCTTTCTTTCTTTCTTTCTTTCTTTCTTTCTTTCTTTCTTTCTTTCTTTCTTTCTTTCTTTTGATTTTATCTTCTTTTCCTCTCCTCTTGTTCCTGCCTTTTATTTTGAGTCATCTGGCTTTGAACTCCCTATGTAGCTGAGAATGAACTTACTGTTTTCCCCCTCCTATGCTAGGATTGTAAGCATGCACACTACACCCCATTTACAAGGTACGAGGGATCAAACCCAGGGCTCAGTGCGTGTGAGACCAGTACTTTATGAGCTAATCTACATTCCCGCCTTTACATTTTTGACACATTTCTTCCTACATTCCTGGGGAGGCTTTTATGCCACCTGATAGTCTCTTGTGTTGCTGGGTCCTGTTTTGGGCCAGAAGGAAAACTTTAATAAGATGTAATATGATATTCTAAAACTGGAACTCAAGTAAAGATATGTAGCTTATAGCTGTTATAGGGCAACTAAAACCAAGATTTTTAAAACATTAGACCAGAATCTATGCACTAACTTAAATCAGTGAAATGTGGTTTAATTATAAAACCATATGTCAATAAGATTAGCAGAAGCATAATAATTATAATAGTAATTTTCTTTTCTCAACCTAGGTAGTGTATATAGGCACATTTATATAATGAATTTTATATTTTATAAATACTAGTGCTTTATTTTGTTCCCTTTTAATAATGGCAATTTAAAAACAAAATGAAAATATCTAATGATTGCTTAATATCTGTGGCCTGGAGCTCACTATGTAACTCAGATATTTAAAAACTCTTGGTAATCCTCCTGCCTTAACCTCCTGCATGCTGAGATTATAGGCATGTGCCACTGGGCCTAGCATAGTGTCTTCTTTTGGGGGGTGGGTGAGTGATTTTACTTCCCGGCCACAGTCTATTATTCAAAGACCTGTTCAGGGCAGGGTTCGAACTGAAGCAGAAACCGTGTAGGAGTACTTCTTACTAGCTTTAAAAGCATTTTGTTTGGCATTTATGTTGAAACCACTCTTTTTATGCCTATATTTTATCTTGAGGATTTTTTTGTTGTTGTTAAGTATATGTTGTCTATTAGTTCTAAATATGACCCGGCAAGACCCCCAATAATTGAGACATAGTCCTGTTGATTTATTTAATTTTTTTAGCATAATTAATGGGCAGTTACCCCTAATTTATTCTTCTGTGCTAGACTGGCTGTTTCCCAGCTGGGCTTCCAGGTTATCTTACCCAGGCTATCCCCAGGGACATGTCTTCTCTCAGCCATGTTCCTGGTCCATCCAACCTATTGCTGTGTTCCTCTGTCTCTGTCTGTCTCTGTCTCTCTGTTTCTCTCTCTCCCTATCTGTGATCCCCAGCCCAGGAACTGAAGCCCCATCTACCCTAGTAATTGGCTGTTAGCTACTTTAATTGAACCAGTCAGAGAAGCTTGGTGAGCAGAGTTTATATAACATCTTTTGGTTTACATGAGAAAATGCTCCTCTGGACTGTAACCAGGTCTTGGGGCCAATATTTAGCATTTGAATACATAGCAGTGGGCCAACCTTCAACAAGTAATAAAAGCAGTTACCCCAATTTGGGGGCAAACACAAATGGTTCTTGGTAATCTCCAAGTGAGGAGAATTTCAGGGGCTTGCCAGAATCATGATGACTTCCTGTGATTGTTAGCAATAGCTGCCATTAGCTAGGGTGTCTTCCGTAGTGCCTATTCATCTTTATAGTGGTTAGTGGGAGCTCTTGCTATGCACATAAGTCCATAAACAAAACCAAACCTATTTTATGCAAATTAGTATTATGATATTAATATCAAGGTAGAGGAATTAGCACATTCTTTTATATTTTGTTTTAAAATCACCTTTGACTTTTCTCTGCTTTTCATCATTTCTGTTGTATACAGATAGACTCCTTTTTAGAATAATTCAATTCTACACTTAAATGGGTGCTAAAATTTGTCTAGAAGATACTGTTAACTTCTCGAAAGTGACTCACAAAAATATGATCTATCATGTTCACTTACTGTGTGTACTACTGAAGAATACAGTTTTTTGTTGTTTTTTTCTGTTCTGCATTTGAGTCCAGAAGTTCACTGAAAGTGGGTAACACCTAGATTTTATACATCATTAAAACATAAAGTGCTTTACAGTAAATCATAATTTCCCTTTCATCTGAAGAAATCAAAGTCCATTACTTTGGCCTGGCCACACTTTCCTTGGAGTTTAGGGCATCTGAGTTTGGAGAACTGCTTCTTTATAGAGGGTCACATTTTATGAGGTTAATTTAATGATCACATTTGAGGTTTGTTTTTCATATAATGATTGAATGTGTGTTTGATATAAAATGATCTATTTACAAATGTAACTTAAAATGTTACCAGAGATACTGTAATAGATTATATGCAGCTCTGTAAACTATCACCTTTCCTTTATTCATAGTACACTTCATTCAACAAATATTTACTGACTTTCTCTGTTCTAGGTGCTGGTTTTCAGTGGTCAACAGAACATGTGTGTGTGTGTGTGTGTGTGTGTGTGTGTGTGTGTTTATGTGTGTGTGTGTGTGTGTAAATGAATATTGATGGTACAAAGTTTTTTGGGAAATATAAAAGACAGGAGTATTGTTGGAAGTTAATAGAATAGGAGCTGTGAAAAGCATGGTTGGTTGGAGATGTTGAATGGCCTGTGTCTTAGGGTTCTCTAGAGCCACAGAACTTATGGAATGTCTATATTAAGGAGAATGATTGGAATGACGTACAGGCTGCACTCCAACTAACCCAACAGTTGTCAGCTGTGAATGGGGAGTCCGAGAGTCTAGTAATTGCTTAGGCTAGGTGTTTTACTTGGTCTTCTGTATAAGCTAGAATCCTGAAGAAGTAGGTTTTTAAACAGAAGTGATGGCAAGTAAGTACCAGCAGGTGAAGAAGGAAGCCTTCCTTCTTCCATTGTCCCTATGTAGGCCTCCAGCAAAAGGTGCTGCCCATATTAAAGGTGTGTCCCACCACGCCTGGACCTAAGCTGTTCTTTACTTGGAATTTGCTTTGTCCCAGGCTGGCCTTGAACTCAGAGATCTGCTTTCCTTTGTCTCCTGCAATTAAAGGTATGTATTTAGTTGCCTGGGCCTAAGCTTTTTATGGCCACTATACTTCAAATCCAGATCAAAAGCCTTTGTCTTCCAGATCTGGATTACAGGTGTGCCCTCCATTCCTGGATTGTAGTTCATTTCAGATATAGTCAAGTTGACAAAAGGGAATAGCCATCACAGCCCAAAATAGGGAACAGCAAATGCAGAATCGTGAGCTGGAAGTCAGGAGCAAAGAGCAAAGCAGACAGGATCAGAAGTTCCTGTATAGCTTTGCAGTATTGTAAGGGTTTTGACTATGTCCAGCGTGAGTAGAGAGGCTGTTGAAAGAGTGTCAAACAAGGATGTGACATGATCTGGCCTATGTTTTTAGAGCAGCTGTGTCTCACCAGAAGACATTGAAGTAGGTAGGGTAAGGGCAGAGATGAACAAATTGTTAAGAGGTAGTTCTTTGCATACCATTGGCTTGGATTGATCAAAGAGATGTTTTTGACTTTTTTCCTTTACTTCCCCCACCCCCTTTTTCTGACAGGGTTTTACCCTGTGGTCCAGATTCTCCTTGATCTTGTGATAGTTTTTCTGTCTCAGACTTGCTGGGATTATAGGCATGAGCCCCTAAACCTATAAGAAACTCAGCTTTGGATATCATTTGTCTGGTTTTCAAAAGAGAGTTCCAGGATAGTGGTAAATATTGGGAATCTATCAGATATTTTGACTTGGTGAAATCCACAAGGAAGTAATTGTCAATGGGAAAGAAAAGAGTCTCAGTCCTAAGAGCCTGGTTTGCTGCTCACTGAAAGGAGAGAGGCGAGGGAGGGCTGAACAATAAAGGAGGGAAAAAGGAAATGGAGGAAAACCTCCAATTCGGAGTCACTGCAGGAGCCAAGTGAAGAGGTCAGGTTCACAAGGGTGAGTCAGGTGCTTCTTCTACTGTTTTTTTAAATTAATTAATCAATTAATTAATTATATATAAGTACACACTGTTACACTGTTGCTATCTTCAGATGCACCAAAAGGGAGCGTCAGATCTCATTACAGATGCTTGTGAGCCACCATGTGGTTGTTGGGATTTGAACTCATAACCTTTGGAAGAGCAGTCAGTGCTCTTAACCACTGAGCCATCTCTCCAGCCCTAGGGGTTCAGGTGCTTCTTATAAAGTCAAATAAAATGAGAATCAAGTGCACATTTACTGGAAATGTAGCAATTGATCAGCAAAGAAGGAAGGAAGAGAGTAGAGGAGTAGAAAGAGAAATAAATATATGATGATGTCTGTTGACAAAGATTTCAAGTTTTTTTTTTTTTTTTTTTTTTTTTTAATAAAGGAAAGGTGGGGGAGCACAGCAGAATGGAGTGAGAGGAGGTTTTAAAATGGGGAAAATAACAGCCTGCTTGCTAGGTTGGAAGGACAGTGCTGAGGAAGAAACAAATGCTGCCCAGTATGGTAGTACAATTCCCACCCGAAAGAACGTAAAGCGACGAAAACCATACAGCCCTTTCACCAACACTAATGTTTGTCAGTGCAATCAATTTCTTCAAACTTTGGAATTCTTATATCCTTATCTCTTTTGCCTGACCCTTAAAATAATGATTAGTGTGTGTGTATGTGTGAGTGTGTGTTTGTACATGTTATAGTAGATACGTGCATATGTGTGTCCTGTGCACGTACCTGTCTGTGGAGAACAGAGGTGGATATAATGTTTCTTCCTCAAAATTTTCCTACCTTTTTAAAGTAAAACAAATATTTTACATTTATTTACAACTTCCCCCCCTGTATGTAGGTAGGTGTGTATCATTTCTGTTCATCTTAGTCACCCAGGATAGTTCCAAGGACAAATATCCATGTTGTCTGGGGTCTACTTTGCCTGCACTCTGTTGGCAATTGATGAGTTCTTTAGCTGTCACTTGGAGCAGAGATTTACCACCAACCTTACAGCATGCATGTAATCTGATTTCCAATGAACTTATTAGGTGAACACAGTCTTCACTGCCTGTATTATGCATAGAAAGCCCTGTGTTTAGATGACAGACACAAGAAAATAGATGGATAATAAGTAACAACTTGAACAGGACAGATGCTGTTCTATAGGTCCTGTGTGTGTGCACAGCTGCTTCTCACATGTGGTTTTAAGACTCATGTGGGGACACAGTTAAAGTGAAGATTCTGGTCCTTTTAGTCTGGCATGGGGACTGAGTTATATTCCTAAGAAGCTCCCAGAGAAGGCTGGGGATGCAGGAGCATCTCCTGAGTGAAAGGAGTTCGCTGGGCAGTACTTCTGAGTTCCTTTCTTCCCTCCTGGATTTTATTCCTGCACTCTTCTGTCTGATACTTCTCCATTATCCTCTTCTACTGGACCTTTGTGACTTAGAAATACAGCATTGCACTATCTCTACCTTCTTCTCTTTGCATGTTTATTGGTCTCTGAGGTAAGCCTGTGGACATCTAGGTGGTTTGCATAATAATTAGCTAGCTGAAGGGACTTGGGACAAATTTGATTTGCTTATACGGAACTGACTACAGGGTCTAATTTAAATGCCAAGGCCATTTTTTCTCTCTCTCTGACTTATGACTGCCTTTGGGCTTCTGGACTATAGGAAGAACCGTGTGTTAGTGCTTTTTTGCCGGTTCAGGTGTTGTTCCCACTGTAGTGCTTTGGACACCTGTAAGTCACAGCTAAATCTCTTCAGTAGAGGCTCCCTTGTTGGAAGTCTGTTCTTTGGTTTTATTGTCTAAGGAGATTTGGTCAGTTTGAGGGAGTTGGAGCAAACCTTTTACCACATGCCAGTAACAAGTGTCTTGGCTTCCTCATCAGCTTAGCAGTGGGAAGTGTGGATTCCATCTCCTGGAGTGGGCCTTAAGTTCAGTCAGAAAGTGGCAGGCCACTCCTGTAATACATGTGTCACTAATGTATTTGCTTATTTATTTATTTTTGGTGGGCATTTAGTAGTTCCTTTTAAATATTTGTTCTCTTACTGTTCTGTTTTTGTTTTTGATTAAAAAAAATTTTTTTTTGAGAGAAAGAACATGAAGTTGGGTAGGTAGAGGATTGGAAGAGTTGGGAGAGTGAAAAACTCATGACCAAAATATTTGTATAAAAATGTTCTAAGATACTAATAAAATAGAATAGAAGATATTTGGTCAGGGTAAGATAAAATTAATTCTGTATAAACTGAAAATCCATATAAATTTTTTATTTAGTAAAAGATCATATATCTTTCTTTTTTAATTTAATTTTTAAGGGCATGTTTTTAAAGATAACCTCTATCTGTTCTACACAATAAAAATATATTATGCATATAATTTAAAATCATCTAGTAGCCATATTAAAAAAGTAAAAGTGATAAAATTGATTTAAATGTTATATTTTATTTAACCTAACATGCCAAAACTATCATCGTTTTAGTATGTCAGTGGCATATTGAGGTAATTTGTGTATTTTTTTTAATATTAAATCTCAAGAATCTGCTCTGTACACCTGCCACATTTCAGGTGCTAAGTGGCCCCAGATGGCTGCCATATCGGACGGCACGCTCCTAGGTACAGAATAGATGGCAGAGATGAGAAGAACAGTTTTGTTTCTTCCTTTACTGTGTCATTCTCCATGACTATCACACACGAGATGCTAAGTGATTACATATAGACCAGTAAAGGCAAGATCCAGATGGAATTTCAATCATTAATATTAAAGTCTGCCCTAAAAAAGTGTTAGTTGAAAATTTTAAAATATTAAACCATTAGTTGACTTTAGTAGTAGTTAGCTTTCAGAGATAACGACNTTCTTCCTTTACTGTGTCATTCTCCATGACTATCACACACGAGATGCTAAGTGATTACATATAGACCAGTAAAGGCAAGATCCAGATGGAATTTCAATCATTAATATTAAAGTCTGCCCTAAAAAAGTGTTAGTTGAAAATTTTAAAATATTAAACCATTAGTTGACTTTAGTAGTAGTTAGCTTTCAGAGATAACGACGTCTATACATTTAAAACAGTTGATACTTTTAGATGGTAAGTTTTAGTCATGTTATTTATGATAGTTTGCTTCTTAAGATAATTTCTGAGTAATGTCACAGTAACATAATAGTGACATCTCCAAGTGTTTGAAAGATGAGATGCTCTGTGCCAAACTCACATTGTACCAAATGTCCTTTGATTTCCTTCATTCTCATAAGGCAGGGGGTGATGTCTTAACATGCATTTCATAATAGGGAGAGCGGAAAGGGTAAGTGATTTTTCACAGGTCACATAGGAGGATTTGAACTCCAGGCAGTCTAACACCAGAAATCCCTTAGATTCTGCTAGTGCATCCAAGTGATTGGTGCGCCTACTTCATTTTTAAATTATATAGTGGGAGCCTAAGTAATTACTTGTAAAACATGGGTTTGTTGGCCCATATACTCTCCTTTCACTAGAAACTTTACTGTAAATTAATTCCTTGTTTAACAGCATCCTCTTTATCATTAGTTTCAGTATCAATTCCAAGAGTTGCTAAGAGTCTTGACTTTTGATTGATGTTCTATTTAAATTTAACTATGGCATATTAATTTTCTGCCTAATTCTTAGAGAATAAATAGCTAGTAATATATGTTGTACATTTTTATTGCTAGAGTTTACAGCTCGATTGTACAGATAGAAATATTATAGCATTTTTGTTAGTAATCATGAAAATCACATTTATTGAATGATTACTGTATAACCAGTCACCCTTGTGCTAATATGTTATACTCATTTAATCATTAGAGCAATGTAAGATTAATTTTATCTTCATCAGTAGTTAAGTGCCAATAGAAGTATGCTAAAGATGAAAATGATTAGATTCTTAAGAATTATCTTCAAAAAAACAAAACAAAAACAAAAAAGACAGAAGCCGGGCGTGGTGGCGCACGCCTTTAATCCCAGCACTTGGGAGGCAGAGGCAGGTGGATTTCTGAGTTCGAGGCCAGCCTGGTCTACAAAGTGAGTTCCAGGACAGCCAGGGCTACAAAGAGAAACCCTGTCTCAAAAAAAACAAAACAAAAACAAAAAAGAATTATCTTATGGTTAGTTGAGATTGCTGGTCTTTCTATGGGGTTGCCCTCCTCCTCAGCTTCTCCCAGCTTTTTCCTAATTCAACACAGGGGTCCCCAGCTTCTGGCAATTGGTTGGGTGTGAGTATCTGACTCTTTCAGTTGCTTGTTGGGCCTCCTGTCTGTAAGCACACAGTAGCATCAGTAATAGTGTCAGGCCTTGGGGCCTCCCCTGGAGCTGGATCCCAATTTGGGTCAGTCACTGACCCTCCTTTCCCTCAACCTCCTCTCCAGTTTTGTCCTTGCAGTTCTTTTAGACAGAAACAATTCTGGGTCAGAGTCTTTGATTGTGGGATATCAACCCCATCCCTCCACTTGATGCTCTGTCTTTCTACTGGAGATGGGTTCCACAAGTTCCCTTTCTCCCACTGTTGGGCATTTCATCTAAAGTTCCTCCCTTTGACTCCTGAGTGTCTCTTACTTTCACCTCCCAGGCCTCTGGAACATTCTAGAGGGTTGCCCCACCTCTTACCTTCTGAAGTTGCCTGTTTCCATTCTTTCTTCTGGCCCTCACCCCATACCTGATCATGTTCCCCCTTTTCCCTGTGTCCCCTCTCCTACCCAGGTCCACCCCACCCCCGCTCCCCACCATGATTGCTTTCTGGCTTTCCCTTTGTAGCCCAGTTGGCTTTGAACTTTTGCTCTTGCCTCTTCTTCCCAAGTGCAGAGATTACAGATATGTACTATTACTCCTAGTGTGCTGTTTATTTTCAGAATAATATTAACAGTAAAAGAGTGAGTGAGTGAGTGGTGAGAAAAAGTTGCCCTAAGAGGAGCTTGTAGAAATGCTGTTCTGTAACCCATGGGCGTGAAATCAAGAACAATGATTTAAAATTGTCTTTCAGCATTTGGAGCAAGGATAGGACCTGAAGACAGAGTATTCTTACTGTTATCCTTTAAAAAAAAACAGAATGAGTAGGAGTTTTTCTCACAGAGTTGACTGAATAAAAAGGAATCAACTTTCTGCCTTGATGCCTTTGAACAAAGACTAGGTCACTGCCTGGATATTCTAGATTAAATGTTGATATTGGCAAATTTGGATATGTAAGGAATAGGTAATAACTAAGAGAGTTGTTCACTTGTGAAAGAACTTTTAAGTTGTGAATTTGTAGCAAATTGTGTTAAAAATTCCTTTTATAATTATGGATGCTTTGTAAAAGGTGGGGATTGTGATTTAACGATAGAGCATCAGAGTTCAAAAAAGACCCTAGAAACAAACCTAAAGTTTAACCTCATTTTGCAAATGAGGAAACCGAGAAAGTTATTTTTCTGACTATATTTTTTAAAGTTTCCAATATGTACATGAGACATACTGAAATACCTTTACAGAATTTAAAAGTTCTTTCCAGTCTTTGCTTGTGCTAACAGAAGGGCCCAAAGGTCATTTTGTTTGTTCTAATTAGGACACACTTGAGCTCTTTTGATTATCTTATCTGAACTCAAAGCTGAGTGATTTTCCTAAGGAAATGTTTCCTTAACTTTCTTTAAGGACCCCATGCTTCACTGAAACCTGCATCTTTGCAATAAAGCCAGAGGAGAGGACAAAGTGCCTTTGAGAGTTTATTTGTTCCTCCAATAGGTATTTTTTGAAATAATCTGTTTTTACTTACCCATTTCCCTTTTTCTTTTTGAAGACATTTTTTAAATTTTTCTTTGATAATTTCTTACATGAGTACTATATTTACATCATTTCCTCTATACCATCTCCCTCCTTAACCCTCTTCTCCTAAGCTCTCCAATCCCACATTTGTTCCCCAAATCATGTCTTTGTCTTGACCTTTTCTTCTTTAATTTTTATAGTTATACATCGCCACCACATTCACCTACCTTTGAGGGTATGTCTTCTGTGTACCACATGCTTTTTCATAATCGTAGTGTGAGTAGTTCTACTTGGAGGTGAGAAACCAGTAAAAGACTTTGAGCAGTAATAGTTCTAGACATCTGCTTCTTTCTTTGACTTTATTCATTATTTTTCATCAATACTAATAATTTAAAATCATTCCCTGGGAATTTCAGCAAACTGTAGCCCAATCTACCTTCACTTAGTGCGCTATACTTTCTGTTCATACTGTAAACAGTTGCTGCTGGTTGAAGTTTAATCCTTATCATTATTTAAGTATGTTCACAATAAATGCAAGTTTCTTGAAAATAGTCCATTGCATACTGGCTCGAAAAGTGTCATGACTCCATGAATAAATCTGTTGGATCTAGCTTTGAATCTTACATTTTACTGATGGACAGAATTTTGGATACATATATTCTTTTATTTTTTCCATCCTTTCCTCCTCTTCTTCCTCCCTCCCCCTTTTCATTTTTTATAGAATTTCATACTTTGTACAATCCGGCTCTCACTATGTTGCCCAGGCTTGGCCTTAGAGTTCCAAGTATTGGGATTTCAGGTCTGAGCTGAATATAACTGGCTGTATTCCTTTTTCTCAGCTTCTTCACTGGTAAAGCTACCTGAATATAACTGGCTGTATTCCTTTTTCTCAGCTTCTTCACTGGTAAAGCTACCTGAATATAACTGGCTGTATTCCTTTTTCTCAGCTTCTTCACTGGTAAAGCTACCTGAATATAACTGGCTGTATTCCTTTTTCTCAGCTTCTTCCTGGTAAAGCTACCTGTTTAGTGGGCTTTGGCAGACTAAATGGCTTAAAGTAGACTTGAAATGTTTGACATATTGTAAATATTCGATGAAACATACTATGATGATCTAGCCAAGATTTTTAAGAATGAATACAAGTGATAAACTGAGAGTATAATTTAGAACTTTATTTTGAGATAATTTTATGATTTATGTTTAGAGGTCTTACAAAATGTCTCATTTTGTTTGAATGTCTTGACATTGAAAAAAAAGCTAAAATAACACTTGTACTGCCACACTGGTTGTTCTGCATGCGTGTGAGGGTGTGAGGTCTTTAAACTTAGTCAGTGGCTGTTCTTTTAGGATCAGAACTTGGTGTATTCTAAAGGTCTCCTCCTTCCATAAGCATACATTCTGAACCAGTCCTGGAGGTTAGAGCAGGCTAAGCCCTGCCTTGAGGTCTCAGCTGAGCTGTAGCTGGAGGACACCCAAGGACCTGGTGTGCTATGAGGTCACCTAGAACACTGAATGTGTGTGAGTGAGTATGTGTGTGTGTGTGTGTGTGTGTGTGTGTGTGTGTTTATGTATATACTCTGTTACTCAAGATCGTTGTCTTCCCAGAGAGAAAACACAGCCCTTTAAGTTGCAGGTGAATTCTGTAATGTTTTGTTTGCTTATTGTTATGTGTAATTACAATGTTCAGTACAGTACTTGTTGCAGTTTCTGGTCAACAGCACTGTAAATTTGACTTGCTAATCTTTATGTGAGCCCAGGAAGAGACCTATGCAAAATTGAAGTGTGCCTATGCAAAACTCAGTCCTAGTGGTTGCTTGTTCCTGCAGGGCTCTGGCTGTCTGCTTACCCTGCCTCAGTTCTGCAGCTCATTTTCCTAGGGCTTAAGGTTCCCATGAACTGATCTGATAAATACATACGAGTTGATGGAAGAGGGTTAGAGGATCACGTGGACATTTAAACTGTCTTTGGTCGCACTATTTTGTGTCCCCATCCATTACTTGAAAGCACTTGAGATCACTGTGTTACTGTGCTAATGTCGTATTTCAGCCTTCTTAGTTGATCCATTTGTGAGTATGATTATCATGAGACTTGTAGATTGCAGAGAAGGTAGCTGCATGGAGCTACTGTGTTATGCTTCTAATCCTAGCATTCAGGAAACCGGAGGTGCATGCTTCTAATCCTAGCATTCAGAAAGTGGAGGCAGGTAGATCTCTATGAGTTTGAGGCCAGCTTTTCTACAAAGTGAGACTCTGCTTCACAATAAATAAATAAATGGAAAAAGGATTTATACATTTTCCTGTTAACACAAATTTTAAGTTTTGTAATTTAATACTTGTTAGTAACTCAAGATATCCAGATATATCTACAGAAAAAGAAAAAAGATGAGTTATAATTTCTGGAGTTAAAACTGCTAAGATTTTTGAGGCATTTTCATTTTTTGTGTTATTCTCAGTGTGTGTGTTCAAACATTATATATTATTTTACTGTGCTTAGCATTATATTATGAACATTTCCCCATGTCATTAAGACTGTTTGCAAATGTTTTTAAGTGAATAGTATTTCATGTTAAGGCTCTTCCATAATTTATTTAGTAAATTCACTATTGTTGGATGTTTAAGAAACTTCTGGTGTTTCACTTTAAGATAAATCATGGTGGGTGATGACTATTAGGCATTAGTATTCACATGAACTTTCCTTGAACCTCTGATTATTGTCCTAGTCTATTTCTTAAGTGGAGTGAGAATCAAAGGTATGACTATTTATGAACACCAGATTCCCATTCCCTTTTGTAACTCTGACATAATACAGAATCAGAGGGAAAGAAGCTTTCGTAGGTTTACCATCCTGTTTTGCTGTTTATTTACAGAGCCTCACTTTGTCAGCCAGACTGGCCTTGGCCTTACTTTAATCCTCCAAGTGCTTCTGTGACCACACCTGGCTTGACTTTGAAGTTTTTAAATGATGCTTGAAAGGCCTAGCTTTGGTATGGCCACTAAAAGTCTAGATCTTCTTAAGGGAGGTCGAGGACTCATAGGTGTGATAGGTTCTTGGGAAGGATGTAATTCTATTTTATGTTCTCCAAATGAGAAAACAACGCTATTAATTGCTTTACTCAGATAGTAATTAGGTGAATCAGGATTAGAGACTTGACTACTTGTCCTGTGTTTTCTGCATTCTGATCCTCACTTACACACAAGGTAATTTGCCAGCTCTGAATCAAAAGTGACAAAGCCTGTGACCTGACACCTCCCCTATCACTCCTCCCCATCCCACCGTTTGCCAAAGTGTGTCCACTGCTTGGTGTAACAGTGCCATATTGGTCATCTGGCCTGTCCCCCCACCCCCACCCCCACGCCCCGTTCCAGGGTTTCCAGATCAATCCTTCAGATGAACCTAAATGATTGAGTCTGGTTTGAGTTATGGATTGGTGAATTATAGATAAAGTTCCTTGGCTGGGTCTGTGTTCTCACATTGATGGCCCTGGACTGGGATGCCCAGAAGTTGGCAGTTTAAGTCAAACCACATAGAGTGAGAATGAGGGAGAGATGATTTCAAGAAGAGGCCAGAGGAAAGATGCTTGGCAGGCAGAAACAACAGATGTCTGTGGCAGATGAGATGGGGTTGGCCAGAAGGAGCATATGCCTGAGAGACAAAAGGCATGTGGAGGGAAGGGCTTAGCTTAGCCTATGAACATCGGGAAGAAGACTTGGCCTGAGCAGGTGACATGGACTGTAAAAATGGAGAATGGCCTTGGAAAGTAAATGAGGTTGAATCATGCATATAGGTAGTTAGATTTGTATCCAGTGGAAATAGGTAGTTATGGGGGTGTGGGAGTTAATCAGTTTAGCTTTTCAGCAGTGTGGAGAATGGATTGGGGAAGGCAGGGGAGGAAGCAGGGAGATCTGTTAGGGGTGTGTAGGTGAGGGATGGTTTGAACGCCCAGGGTCGTAGTAATTACAGCCAAGTAGAAAGACAAATAAAACACTGATGTAGATCAACAGAACTTGATGGTCTGATGCAACATTCGGAGCAAAATGACATAGATGCTTGGCTTGATTCATAGATCTCATGGAGGAGCTGCTATTTATTGACTTAGCCCTTTTATTCGTTGCTTTTGTGTTGCTATGACCAAAATACTTGGTAGAAACAACTTAAGGGAGCAAATGGTTCATTTTGGTTCACAGTATTAGAGGGCCCTAACCCATCAAGGCAGGGAAGAGAGGGGAGCACAGCTGTGACTATAGCATCTGGAGAATGCAGTGGAGTCTGGTTCACATGGTGGTCAAACAGGAGGCTGAGAGAGCACGGGGAGTTGGAGATGAGTTTAGCCATCAGAGGCCTGCTGCTGACCATCTACTTTGACCAAGTGGGTCTTGCCTCCTGAAGGCTCACAGTGTGACAAAACATAGCCACCTGATTTCTTGTTGGATATGGTTTTGTGGTACTGAGTTCCTTATACCTAGATTATAAGATTAGAATAAGTATTAGCTATGTTAGTATCCATCACTGATTCTAATAGAGTGCTCATTAGTATATATATACTGGGTTTATGATTTTCTTAGTCATAGGTTGATCCTAAGGCTTACAGTCTTGAGAGGAAGTATGAAGGGTCAAAAGACCTCTTTGTTAATATGTTTAGTAGGATGATTTTTTTTTTTTAAACAGGATGAATTCGTCAGAGGCAGTCCTAAAAAGATTGCTTCAAAGAAGCCATACCACAGTTATCTGAGGTTGTCTTGTACAGGCCCCTGTTTTTGTGACACTCTTGTGGTATACTTGGTCCTGGTTTGTTACCAGGTTGAAAGCCCCACCTCAGTGACAAGGCAAGCTCCCTTCTAACAAGCTCTCACTTTCTGGATGTACAAATATACTTTTGGGTATCATTTTTTTTTTATAGTTACTGATTTAAAAATGAGGACTAAGACAATTTTAGAAATAAAAGTTTTACCTATGTCTCTGAAGGACACTTATTTCTGTTTCTTAGGTTTCTATAGAAATTGTCCCAAAACTTTGCCATCTTTTCAACTCTTACCCCCCCCCCCAAAAAAAAAAAAAACAACAGTACTTGTTTTGACACATATTCTTTTTTTCTGGAAATCTGGCTTAAGTTGCACTTTGGAAGTAGATCTTTGAAGGGACTTGGCATGGGGGAAGGGTGAACAGTTTTGAGTTGGGTAATTAGCCACAACCATGTGGAAGGAAAGCTATGATTAGTCTAATTAGGTAAGCCATTTTATAAGTGTTATGGTGGACCCCTGGGTAATGGCCTAGAAAGAACTTCCTTTTTAGTTTATTTGATTGATGAAAAGTAGTTTTCACAAGCAGGGATTTATTTTTCAAAGTATAGATTTATTTGCAAATGGTATACTTTGTAATGTGTAGACCTGGATAATACAAATTGTACCCTCTAGGTTTAAAAACAGAAGGAGGACATAAAGTTGAGTGCACACACACACAGACACACACAAATATATATATAATGCTGGAGGGTGGTTGACTTACCAAGAATCACACAAACCTGTGTTTTCCAAACAGAACAGGGCAGTTACATATATGAGCTCCTAGTAGTATGACAGTATATGTACATACAATAACTGCACATTACATCTGCAGACTCAAGCCAGAGAAGACCTCCATCCTGGAGGGGCAAGGTGACACAAAGTCCCATCCCTAAGTGAGAACCTGTTGGCAATTGATAGCAGCTGGGAGAAGGAGAGCACATTTTCTTTAAGGGTAGTTTTAAGTTTTAAGCTAAGTCTTTTGAAGGATTTTCTTCCAAAGTATGGTAAATAAGACCAGAAGTGCTATAGATTCTTAAAAATAAGATGTTTTGCTAAGTTGTACTCTGGTGCTAAGTGTAATTTATAGAGTATTTTTGTGCACATTTGGTATACAGTTAAGTCACTGTAAGCTGTACTAGAGATAGCACAAACATTACAGCATGTTTGTGGTGGCATTATTATGGTAGACACAATAGCATGGGGTTGAGAAATGAGCTGATGTCCTTTCTCCTTGCCTTCCTCACTCAATGTCCTTGTTCAGCCTACCACACTGGAGTGTCCTCTAAAGGTTACTTCTTTTCTCCTCTCCTTTCCCCCTCTTCCTCCTCTCCTCCTTCCCCTCCTCTCCCCTTCTCTCCTCTTCCCTCCCCTCCCCTCTTTTTCCTTTCCACACCTACTTTGCAAATGGCTTGATTAGGTTGACTGGCCTTAGTTCTTTACAGCATTCAGCAATATGTGAAGTACCAACCTTATCAAAAACAGTGTTAGTCAACCCAGCTGCTAATTAAAATTAGGCAAATGAAATGTAGCAAATGTAGAAACTTGTGAGACCCATTTGGCAGACATTGAACATCTTGTACCAGTATGGTCATGCTTACCTCAGGGGGCTGGATAAGAATGTGTAGTGAGGCAGTGTCAGGTAGACCTTTTTGGAGTTTCTGGTTGCTGTATTAATAATTTCTAATAGAAAATGAAAGATAACATTATCAGCCTTGTAAGAGTATTAGGGGATTAAATGAACTAGTTATTGTAAATATAGTGTTATCCAAATGAAGTACTCAGTGTTTCACAGTAGAAATGAAATAAAATAGACAGAAACAAATTACTAAGCAGCCAAGTATGGAGTTGCTTTAGGGTGCCTTTGGAAACTTTATAATTTATAATTGGAGCTCTAATTGCAGTCTTTTTTTTTTTTTTTTTTTTTTTTTTTTTTTTTTACCTAACCATTACTGCAGTTTTTCCAAGACTTTTCATGTTAACCTAATTTCAGTTACTCTCTGTGTGAAAGTGTCATAGATGTTTCTTTTCAAAACAAACCTCTTGGATTCAATATCAGCCCACCACAATTAATCCAAATAAATGAATTTATTATATCATTATGCAGCCGGTATTGTGAGTCTGTTGCTATGCTACCATATATCTTATTGTTTAGAGGTGTTAAAAATTTCAGTTCTTAGATTGTATATATTTATTCTGAGATGGGGTCCTGTTTGTTGTTTATTTAGCCTAGGTTTATATTTCCTAGGTTAAAGCTGTCTGTCTATCCTAGACTACTAACAAGCTGGGAATACAGGAATGAGCTGAAGTGCTGGGCTGAATCTATTTTTAAATAGAACATTTGGTGGTAAAATGAGGCAGGCTATTGATAGCAAAACTTAATAATATACTTTTTAACATTGATACTAATTTATAATTGTGAAGTATTTATTCAAGTCATACTAGTTAATAGTTGATTTCATTTTACCCTAGTAAAATGAAATACATTGTTATAATACCTTAATATCTGGAGAGGAAAGAACCCCAAAATATTTTTGACTGTTTTATGGATTAATAATAAATTTTACTAAGGTAGTACTTTTAGATAACATGGAAATATTACTTCTTTAAAAACCTGAAAATTGTTTCATCGTATGATCAGATGCTTCTCTTATTTTTCTTTCTTTTCTTTTTTTTTTCATTGGTTGGTACAGTGAATTAAACATCACTACTGTGGTGTCGTTTTTTCTTTTTTCTTCTCTTTTTCTTCTTTTCTTTTCTTTTTTTTTTTTTTTGGCAACTTGACATTAACCTTGGCATATTTGAGAAGAGGGAATCTTAGTTGCGAAAATCTCCAAAGATTGAGAGGGAGGCAAGTCTATGACAGTATTGCCTTGGTTAATGACTGATGTGTGAAAGCATGATTCATGTAATTCCAGAATGAATGTTTCATTTGTATAAAGCTGTAATAAAAAGTTAACAGCAAAAGCACTAAAACTATTTTCATGGAATTAACTATGAGAATAATTGATGTTATTGATCCAAATGGCAAACATCCTCTTGTTAAATAGAACTTTGCTTGCCTGAGCTAAAACTCACCTGATTTTATGGGAGAGCTACTCATTATGAGTAAAGAGTGCTGTAGAATTCAAAGTTATAGGCAAGATAGTCTGTTTTCAATTATACTGTATGAAAGTTAAAACATGAGCATAGGTTCTGGTTGGATTTATTTCTTGGCAATGGATATTTGGGAAACATTAAATGAGAAATTACAGATGGCTCTATGCTTCCTTCCTACAGTGTCCTAGTGGTTCTTACATTCAGTAATTTCATTTGGACTTTGTAGCAGTACAGAGTTTTGAGGAAGGGAAAGCTCTAAGAATCTTTTTACCCACTTGTCTTGCAGATGAGCAAAGGACCTGAGGTTAGGTGGGGACTGGGTGATGTGGCAGGCCTCAGTCCAGACAGAAGACTTGCCTTCTTAGAGAAAGAGTTGCTTGTTGCTGCCTAGTCCTCCTGTGCCAACACGGTTTCTTGTTCCTTTGTGTGGTGATAATAGTGGGGAGAGGAAAATGAGGGAGGAAAAGAAAAAGGAAAGAGACAGACAGTAAGGAGAAAGTAGGCTGATAAAGTCAAAAGTTGGCCTCTAGAAAGGGGTCACAGTAAAGTAATGATCTGAGCAGTTTCTGGTGCATCCGTGAGACCTGGCCATGCTGGAGACAAGGGGAAGCCTTTTCTTGCTGCTCTCTCTGCTCCATTCCTTTAGAGTCAACCCATTTTGAGGTTTCAATGTCTGTGTCTGTGTTTGTGGATTCTATTATACTCTAAGTAGTATGTGCCTCATGTCATCATGCCAGGGAGAGAAGAGGCAAGCTAAAACAATAGGTGTGGTTGACTCTTAGCTATTGCTAACCTCCCCTTTTCCTTCCTACTTCTGTATCCGCCTCAAATCCTAGATCCCTCTTCTTATCCAGCACCAGGCATTTTAAGAGAGGTGACACTAGCACCTCGTTGTCACAGAGCAGATAACACTTGTTAGTTGTTCTTTGCCAGTTCACTCAGTCTTTTATTGACCTGTTGCTGTGAAACTTGTTGAAACCCAGCAGCATGGGCACATGGTTGCTGCAGCAACCTTGCTCACAGTGCCCTCTGGACTTGTAGCAAGCTTCAACCACAGCCGTGTTCTCAGGTTTTGCTCCTAGAACCTTTACCAGGTCTACATTCTGACTTTCAATCCTTGCACACATTTCCTTTGCACACAAAGGGAATGGCAGGCTTGGCTACTGATTAGCTTCTGCTATTGTAGTGAGTAGTGTCCAGGGATCTAACTTACTTCTCTTAGCAAGGTTTACCTAGTCTTACTCTCAAGCCCATCTCTGGGGTTTTCATTGGAAACCTCTTCCTTTATGGTTTCTGTGGTTGCAAGTAAACTCACAGCTAAAGTTTTATTAGATAGTCAATAACAATCAGAAAATAAGGATAAGGGAAAGAAAACAATATAAATTATCTATAATCTATCTGCCAGATTTTGTGCATATTTGAACCTTTTACCTGTTTATTCACATAGTGTTAAATAGCTTAAGTAAAAATATGAGTCCATACTGTTTGAAGTCCAAATACTTTGAATTAGTGTTTCTCACTTGATGTATTATATGTATCTGTCGAATGAAATAGAATTTTTTTTTTTTTTTTTTTTTGGTTTTTTGAGACAGGGTTTCTCTGTATAGCCCTGGCTGTCCTGGAACTCCCTTTGTAGACCAGGCTGGCCTCGAACTCAGAAATCCGCCTGCCTGAAATAGAATTTTGTATTTTGAAAAGATAAATCTCTGTGTTTCAGTCTTTTCAAATAAATCTAAGTATAAATTTCAAAAAGGCCTATTGTCTTTCTACTCAGGTTGACACAATGAAATGATTAGCAATAAAACATGAAACTAGCTGATTGCATAGTGTGTACTGAAGGCTCTTTAATGTATCTGCTTCTTCCCAGAGAATCCATAGGAGTAGGCATTAGCATTAATCCTGATTTATTGGGGCTAAGTGTTTAAATATATCCCAAAAGACAGCTAGTAATACCTGAACTGAGACTAGGATTCAGATGGCTTGTCTCATAAGACTGTTCTTAAGATACATCTCATACTCTTTGGGTTTTAACACACACACACACACACACACACACACACACACACACAGATACACACACACACACACACACAGACATAGACACACACAGAGACATAGACACACACACATACACACACACATATTACCAGTCAACCTCAATGTATGGCAGTTTTAGAATATATTTTCTAACAATCTACTCATTTTTGATAAAACAAAAGGGATCATATACAGTCTTCTCTATCTTTAAAAAGTAAATATAGCTCAATGCCCAGCACTTGCAGCACACATACACATAATACAATAAACTTAAGAGACCTTTATCAATCTGCATAGAGATACCTCACAATAACAACCATATAGATATTCATAATATACTTTGGTTTAATTTTCTTGTTCAGTATTGATGGACAGTTTCATTGTGTACAAATACTTTCAGTGATAAACACCAGTATTCTTGTACTACTAGTTTGTATTGAATGATAAATTTAAGTACTGGATAATAAAATTAGTTATTTCTTTTACTGCTAGTGATGTGGACCTCACATTCTACTGGAAGTTTATTTAGTCCTTAAAGGATCCTTACGAATCACACATTGTTATTGTCTCTGTTATACCTGAATAAAATAAGGCCTGGAGAGATTTATTAAAAGGTTTTCCTTCTATAATACTGTAAGTATATGATATCTAAGATTTGACGACAACCATCCTGGAGATATGGTCTTGACTACTCATACTTATGTGTCAAACATCAAGAGATCAGGTGGCTATCGTCCCAGTACTGAGGACTGAGGCAGTGCTGATATTAGTAAACTTTTCTCATGGCTACATACACTTGCACTGTGAGACCATGAAGTTCTTCTTTTAAGCTAAACCTCAGTTGTGACAACCCTTAAGATGTTAAAAAAATGGTATGCCCAGCATACCATCAGCATTGACTGTTAAGTATGGTTGGGCAAACTATGTTTACTGGTTATTTGTGTTACTTTTCCTTTAAATTCCTTTAGCTCGTTTTCTGTGGCATAACACTTGCAGACTAGATAATCTGTACACATTACAAGTTCATTTGACTCCTGGCTCTGGAGGGTGGCAAGCCTGTACATGTCACAGGCCTTCATACTGAGTTATGACATGGAAATAGGCAAACAAGCTTGCATAAGACTATGTCTTACTGAGTGACCCTTGCCATAACTGCACTAATCCACACACGAGGCATAGCTCTTATGTCCTAGCCACCATTTAAAGGCCTGTTGTAAAAGTTCTGGGCTTTTCTATACCCACCCTAGCTCTGAAATAATGACATGGAGACCTGGTATATTTATTAAAAAGGGTCTCATTTAGTTTAACCCTACCTTGCTGGCCTGGCCTCCTTCCTGTCAGCTTCCCAGCCACATGACCTTACCTGCCATCTTAGTCTCATTCTGGTTGTTCCAGCTCCATCTTTGTCCTCCTCGACTCCCATGATGACCTCTCAAGTAAAATTCCCCCTCTCTTCCTTCTACTCAGGATCCTCTCACCAGAATTAGAGGCCCAGTTTGCTGAGATATTGACTGATATGCTCTTTATTAAGCAGTCAGAAGTGGCAGAAAACAATTTTTGCACAACATTGAAATAGGAGATGCTTAGCAATGTCTGTGTCCAGACCGCAACCAGATCTCTGGGCACAGTACTCAGCATATGCATACATAGTGCATGAAACCATCCTCCAACAGACTTCTTAATATTGTCACACAGCAGTTGAATTTCAGCATGACTTTTGAAGGAGGAAAAAAAATTAAACCATAGCTATACCTTTATTCATTTTTTTTCTTCTTGGAGAGTTTGTTTTCAAAATGATTTAAAAAATAGACTTATTTATTTTTATGTGTATGTGTGAGGCCCTGCATGTATGTATATCTATCATATGTGTGCCTGTGTCTGCAGAGACTGTATGTAGGTGTGTGGTTCTTAGGAGTTATAGTGACTTGTAGTTGTGAACTGACTGGTGTGAGCGCAGGGAACTGAACCTGGGTACATTGTAAGAGCAGCAAGTGCTCTTAACCATTGAACCATTTCTCCAGCCATTTTAAATGATTTTCATGGATAGTTTAAAGTAAAGAAAAAAATTTCATATACATTGCAAATACTTTCCCAGCGTAAGCTTTTTAATGATTATAGATTTCCACTACATAATAGTGAAACTTTTACTTTCAGCTTTTCATTATGATATTCAATAATACTACTTATTGTTTTCTTAGGAAACTTATATGAATGGTAGATTGAAGTAAATATGCATTTTATTCTTGTAATTAGTGGATTATAAGAAATTTGATCTACAGGGCATGATCGAATACCCATTTCCCAATAATCCATGATATTATTTATTATTTAGAAAATCTTGACTCATCTACATTTCTTTGAATATGTGTTAAGATTTAAATATTTTTGGCATTCTTATTTGAAGTTAATATTTCTTCTGTTTTGAATTTGCTGTTTGTGCTTTAAGGAGGATTTTTGGCCTTATGTACAATTTATAAAATTCCTTATACATTGATCTGAACATATCTAGCTTCCTGTCACTAATAATATCAGATTAAAAGATGTTGGAAGTGTTTATGGAAAGGAATAAATGTTTATTAGCTTACTTGATAAGTCAGTATTAATGCTCCTTATCTGGTTCAATCTTTGGTTCAATCTTAGAGATAATGTACAAAAGGCTATAGTAGACCATTCTATCTGCTAATAGTTGTACATATCAGTCATAGCCTATAATCGTTCTGACTGACCTTATCCCATACCTTTTCTACCTTCTACCACAGTCTTTTACTCCTCAGTTATCCCTTGTTTAAGAAAATTCATTCACATTTGCTGCTAAGTTAGGTTGAAATGGAAGCTGTATTTTGGCAAAAAGAATGAACATTTCAGAAAATGGCTACCTAGAAGTAGTATAATGTGATGTGTGGAGTGCTTGAGACATGTGCTGCTCTTTTTATTTTGATTTTTTACTTATTGCAGTAGGTATCTTGATGGGTGAATATAGTGGTTGGTTTTGTGTCAACTTGACACAAGCTGGAGTCATCAGAGAGGAAGGAGCCTCAGCTCAGGAAACACCTCCATGAGATCCAGCTGTAGAGTACTTTCTCAATTTGTGACTAGTGGGGGAGGACCCCACCCATGGTGGGTGGTTCTGTCCCTGGGCTGGCTGGTGGTCTTGGGTTCTATAAGAAAGCAGGCTGAGCAAGCCACGGGAAGCAAGGCAGTAAGCAGCACACTCCATGGCCTCTGCATCAGCCCCTGCCTCAGGTTCCTGTCCTGTTTGAGTCCCTGTCCTGACTTCCTTCAATAATGAACCGTGATATGGAAGTGTAAGCCAAATAAACCTTTTTCTCCCACACTTGATTTTTGGTCATGGTCTTTTGTCACTGCAATAGAAATCCTAACTATGACAGCCAGTGACAGAGAAAATGTGTAGAGTATGGGCAAAGCCCCTTTTCACAATAGCAGTAACCACCATTACCACCTTCTCCTCCTCCTCCTCCTCCTCCT
>LR752320.1:41228-63586 GCA_902729485.2 Mus minutoides | reverse complement strand
GTAACCGCTTCCTTGTAGTCAAGGGAGAAAAGCCTTCTAACTTTCCTTTCTCTGCAGCCTGTTGTTTTCAGTTCGCACAGTGTTCCACTCTTTCTTCCCAGTTAAAAACAAGGAAGTTCTGATCTGTATTAAAACTGCGGGACCCACTGGGTGTCCTAACTCTCAGGCCTTTTGAGCCCAGTTTAAACCAAACTGTCCCTTGACTACTGATTCTCTGGTAGTACCCATTGCATCCTCTGTCCCCTATTCTGGTCTCTTTCTTTCTTTACTTGGTACATTATATGTCTGACTGTATTTGGAGTCTGATTGTTTATTCCTTCTAGAATGTAGTGTCTAGATGAGTGAGACTCCTTTTCTGCTCACTCCTGTTTGTGTTCCCTTGACCATAAGTATTTGTCACATGGCCACAGGACTTGGTGATGGAAACCCCGATTTTGTTTCTTAGAACTTCCTCTCCTTGGGCCGTTCCTCTCTTGAAAGAAAAACATAGATTACATTTGGCCTTCTGTAGGAAGTTAAGTCACTTCCAGCACATTTTGAAGCCCATCAGGTCCCAGGCCCTGGGCCAAGCAAGAGTATGAGTAGGTTATAGGTCACACGATAGAACCCAGGATTTCACAATTGAAATCACTTGACTGTGGATTGAATCCTGGTGCCTTTGTGTTTCTAGTCACCATCGCTTCGAAGAAGTCTTTGGGAGCCTGTTTCTTCATTTACACCACCTACTTCCTTAGCTTTTCATGCAGATAACTCTGATAACATAGGGTACTAATGGGTAGATATGAAAAATAGATGATGGTGTTATGTGATTGTTAGTGTTTTACTTTTTTGGAGCTTCCATTTGTAAGTGGAGGTATTTTCTCAATTATGTTGCAGACTGTTAAATATAGTAGGAGCTGGGTTGAGTAGTTGTGGAGTTTCACTACCTAGGATCATGTCCCATTGCTGAATATTAGTGTGATCCCAAGTAAGAGACAGCCTCTATCAGCCTGTAGGAGGACAAGAGTAAGTGCTAAGACTAGTCATGTCTACCCTAAAGTAAAGCTTTAGTGAAGTAATATTTGGACACACATTTTTTCATAACCTGTAGTTGCTGAAAAATTGATAGTTGCTGTCTTCTATGCTGCAGTGTCCACCCCTCCCTTATAGAAATATCAACAATATTTCAGTATTAAACAATAGAGAAATATCAGCTTCATTTTTACATTCAGCGTTTTGTATACTTAAGATTAACTCCATGAAAAACTGAGTTACTTCTTAAAATTTGTAAAATTGAAATAAAAACTCACTATATCAGCAGTTCCCAGTTCATGGGTCATGACTCCTTTGGGAATCAAATGACCCTTTAACAGGGAGTGGTCACCTAAGACCACTGGAAAACATAAATATTTACATTATAATTAACAGTGGCAAAATTATTATTATAAAGTAGCAATAAAATAATTTTATGCATGGGGAGGGGTCACTGCAGCATGAGGAGAGGTATTAAAGAGTCACAGCATGAGAGCCACTGCATTGTATGAAGATAATTAAGGTTAAATGAAATTATAAGAAAAGGCATGAAGTAAAAACTTAAAGGTTATTTAGAAAGTCAGTTATGTCAGATAGTGTTCTGCTGGGGCAAACACAAAAAGAACTGTTTAGCTAAAATAGACACAACTGAAAGAATGTTTCGCTAAGACTCATAAGGGAACATTTTGCTGAAGCAGACACAAGTAAAAAGGTATTCTGCTAACAGAAGCATGTAAAAGGACACATGATAAAAAGTTCTTCGCTAACGACTCACATATATTGGTCCACCTTACATTGCATAGTTGAGCTCAATTTGTTGTGACTCTATAGAGAGAAATGCACCAAAAACATCTGGTGGCATGCTGCAGTTTCTTGCTGCTTGCAGGGACTCAGGCCGATTGACAAGAGTGATGTTGGCTGATGCAGACTCACGTGAAGTTTTGCTAAGACACGCTGTGAGGGAAGGCCCGTAGAGGACACTTGATGCTGGGAGGGAGCATACATTGGACTCACCGGACTGAGAAAGGGGCTTGCTGCTAGAGTTAGCTCCACAATGCTTCATGCTCTCACATGTTGGCTGAGAGAGGCACAGCAAAGATCTCCTGACTTCTCTGCTGGTCCAAATCCCTCCTACTGACTTGTGCCTGTTCAGCTGAGGCCTGGCAGTTCCTGTTAGGATGTGTCACTGCTGCTGCTGTCTTGACACTACCTCTGGAACTGAACTGCTGGTGTATCTGTCAAATGTTTACAAGTGGATTCCTCTGCCGCCACTGACTTCTAAATTGACTGCTAATTTTCTGACAACACAGATGAGATTTGTTCCAAAAAACATTTCTAAACAGGTCCATTTCCCCTGTACCCTAATAACCTTTCTTTTCTACTACCTCTGGTGGGTGGTAGGCTGGAAGGGAATATAAAACATTTAAAAACCATCATTAAAAGTAGGGTAAAGAAGCTTTAAAGGCTACAGGGCAGTAGTCTACCAGTATGTTCTTGTAAGAAGAGAAACTAGGAGTGTGAGTGCCTAGAGGAAAGGTGGTATGAGAACACAGTTGTGAGAGAGCCCACTGAGGGCTGCTGTCAGGAGTGGAGAAGAGTGGAGGCCCTCTTGATAGTGGACTTGCAAGCCTTAGAACTGTGGGAAATGCCTACTGCTTAGGCACCTTCCAGAGGCCTCATCTCTCGAATATCATCACTGGGGTAAGGATTTCAATATAATAATTTTAGGCAATATAAATATTTAGTCTCTTGAACTGTGTTCTTAGCCATGCCTTCTCCATACTTCAATAGTAGGAATCCTGGTATTTAATTTTGTATCTTGTTGCATTATTGGATTCCCTCAGGTTTTCAGTGGAATTATGTATATTGAATTAAAGTCTGTTTAATTTCTACTCATTGATTACATGTATGTTCTTTTTGAGCAACAAAATTTCTTACTGACTATGACAGTTTCTCATATCCTCTCCTTTGTTCTGTTTTCTATATTAAAATACCATTTTATTTAGAGAAAAATCAATCCCACTTGGTTTTTAAAAGCCAAAACTGGAAAGAAAAACCAATCTGTAAGAACATAAGTAAAGTAGGAGACTAATTAATAGAGAAGCACTATTTCTTTTTGCTCTTTTTAATGAACATCTATTATTTTTAAAACTGGAATAAGTAGAGAAAATAAACTATTCTTTTTAATAGTTAAGTCACTAAGAGCTATATCTCTTTTTCTGTTTAGTATGACATAACCTTTTATATACATACTATCTTATTGCATGTTTTTCTTCACTCTTGATATTATTATATAGACTAGAAGAGATCTTACAAATAAAGCCTGTTTTCTAAATCCTGTATTGACAGAAAGTTTATTCTTATTCTTTTTATTTATTTTTTATTTTTTTAATTTATGGTGGTAGCCTCTTGTCCTTTATTAGAGTCCAGATGCTCTAACAAAGGATGAGAGGTGGGCTTAGCTTTCCTTTACTGAAGTCAGTGGTTGTGTTTCCCTTGTCACCTCTATTCATCAGACTGGGTTTATCAGCTGAGCACAGCTAATCTGGTCAACTCTTACATTTTCTCAGGTGACTGGTCCTAAGGACCTGTCTGTGATGGGCCAGTACCTAGATGGCAGTATTAGAGCCCAGAGCCAGGTGCAACGAGGTGACCATTCACTGTAGTGAAGTGTCCGGGCACCAGTGCTTATAGCAGGCTACTCTGTGGTAGCACCTGTGCTGTACTGTGCAGCTTAGTCCCAGCTTGAGTCTGGGATTCTAGCTCTCTGCAGACAGTGAGTTACCCCAAACTTTACCAGCAACCAGGAACCTTAACAGGTACAACCTTTCTTGACTATTTTCAAAGTCATCCAGTAGGATACTGGTGTTTGCTCATCCCTGCTAAACACATGTAAGGTTTGCATGTTCTCATTAAAGAGTGTACTCCCTTGGGCAGATAATTGCTATTTATGTGGCAGTTAGGAATGATCTCTTCTCATCCTTTACTGTTTAACTTTCTACCCTAGGGAAGAATTTTTTTACCCTTTCAAAGTAGGTACTGACTGTTAAGTGAAAAGCAGGCAGGCAGGGGGCATGCTAGGATGCTGTCAGGTAGGACACAGGACATGTTTTATAGATCTAATTAGGAGTCCTGAAGCTTGTATGAAATCCAGTAGCAAATGCCACAAGAAAGATTTGTTTGCCAGTTGTTATGCAGTTATTTTGGGGACATGGGCTTGTTTTTGTTTGTTTCCCTTTGCTACCTACCATCATTTTCACTCCCAAAGGCTATATAGTTAATAAATAACCAAGTGTAGGTATTTTTAAAATAGGAATTCTAGACGACTGGCCCAGGGTGGTGACAGTTTGAATGAGAACATTGCACTTAGGTATGTATAGTTTGTTTTAGAAACAATGTTTACAGTTTTCATATAACATTTATTGTCTAGTAAAAGTTTTCTCAGCAGCAGACTGTTTTGATTAGTCATAATTGACTTGGAAGCAGTTTTCTGAGCTAGGATGAAAACTGCTTATTGGATGAACTAGGAGGCAAGTGTCAATGAGATCAATGGCTCCTAGAGCCAAAAGCAGGGTGCAGTACCTCTCAAGGGGGACAGTGAGTTCATTACGTCTTTCCGGGGATAGGCTGGAAACCCCCGAGATCAGGAAGGTCCTCGAACTCTGGAAGTTTCAGGAGCAGGAGGGACATGAATATACATTCTTGATTTATTCCTAAGTCTAGAACTGCTGGAAAGAGTGAGGATTTAGTGTATAGAATGCTCACAGCTGTTTGTTGAGTTCCTTAAAGGTGTAGAGCTAAGTTTGGTGTTTTTAAAAACAATTCTCCTCCTCCTCCTCTTCTTCCTCCTTCTCCTCCTCTTCCCTACTTTATCCACCTCCTTCTTCTCTACCCCCTCCTTCTCCATTTCCTCCTCATCATCCTCTTCCTCCTCCTGCTTCTGCTGTTACTGCTTCTTCTTCCATCTCCCCCTCTTCTTCTTCCTACTTCTCCTCTTCTTCCTCCTTCTCTTCTCTACTTCATCTACCTCCTTCTCTACCTCCTCGTTCTCCATTTCCTTCTCTTTCTCCTTCTTCCTCCCTTCCTCCTCCTTCTCCTTCCCTATTTTCTTTTCCTTCTCCCCCTTTCACTCCTTTCTTCTTCATTAGCCTTTTCTTGTCTATCTTCTTGTTTCATTGGGACAGAGTTTCACTGTGTATTTTCTTTGAACTTGTTGTGTAGACTAGACTGAACTCAAACTTTTATCCTTTTACTTCTGTCTTGTGGTCTCTAGCGTCTTGTCAAGCATCTTTGTTGTGGAAGTAATTATCCTTATTATCTTGCAGGATTTAATTGTATGTGCCTTCCACACCTCATCTTAATTTTGAGGTTGTACAAGTGATTTCCCCCATAATCTGCACATTACATTTATACACCTCTGCATTGGCTGGTTTTGTGTGCCAGCTTGATACAAGCTGGAGTAATAACAGAGAAAGGAGCCTCTCTTGAGGAAATGCCTCCATGGGATCCAACTGTAAGTCATTTTCTCCATCAAGTGTGGGCTGGTTGTCTTGGGTTCTATAAGAAAGCAAGCTGAGCAAGCCAGGGGAAGCAAGCCAGTAAGGAACATCCCACCATGGCCTCTGTATCACCTCCTGCTTCCTGACCTGCTTGACTTCCAGTTTTGACTTTGGTGATGAACAGCAGTGTGGAAGTATAAGCTGAATAAACCCTTTCCTCCCCAACGTGCTTCTTGGTCATGATGTTTGTGTAGGAATAGAAAGCCTGACTAAGACAACCTCTAACTCTGTAACTAACTTGATCACTTCTTTTGTGACTGATTTTAAAAGTTCATGTCAATTTGGCTTTTCATTTCAAAATACATTTTAATATAGTCATTTTCAGTGTGTGTGTGTGTGTGTGTGTGTGTGTGTGTGTAGGCTAGAGTTCAGTCAGTGTTGGACATCTTCCTTGATCACTTTCCACATGAACGTTTGAGACATGGTGTCTCATTGAACCTGTAGCTCATGGATTCAGCTAGGCAGGCTGGCCATAGAGCTCCAGGGATCTGCCTGTCTATTCATCTCTAGAGTTAGGATTATATATGTGTGGGAAGCTTTTATTTATATGGCTTTGGGAATTTGAACTCCAGTCCTCATGCTTGTATGACAACTTATTAACTAAGCCATTTCTCTTCTAGCCCCTAAAATCAGATTTTAAATGACCATCTATTCAAACAGAGTACCAAGGAAATCTTTCTATATGTCAAAACCCAATGGGTCCCTCCTTGGCAACCTGCCTAGTAATACTGAGAACTTGAAGAGACTTATATTTTAGAATTGCAGCCTTAGGCCATAATGGTTTCATGAAGTCTGGACAGTTTTTGGTTTTTTATTCTGACAGACTCCCAAGGGAACAAACTGAAAGGAGGGAGCTTTATTTTGGCTCACAGTGTGTGGAGTTTTATTCCATGGCAGGCTGATTCCATGGTTCTGGGTCTTTGGCAAAGCATCAACTCACTGTAAAAGGATGTGGTAGAGGAAACATGCTTTTCTTAACACACACACACACACACACACACACACACACACACACACACACACACAATTTCTATGGTGGCTACCTGCCTCCTTTTTAAGATTTTACCCCTCAGCTATAGCCCACATGCCAGTTGTTTCTGCAGATACCTGTGGGCCTGTGCACTGGAGGCTCTCCACAGAGATCTCTGGCCTGGCCAGATGTGAGGATACAGGTGCAGGGGCGAAAACAGGAGAAGGGAGGGGGAGTCACCTCCGCTGCCTCCGCTGTTGCAGCTGCTTCCACCTCCCTTTCTGCCCCATTGTAGCTGTAGCTGTAGCTGTCACTTCAGTTGCTCCAAGAGATGCTACACTGGTCGCTCTTTGCTGAGTCAGGTGGGGCAGGCAGGAGGCTGACTAACCAGCGAGGGGTGGGTGGGTGGGTGGGAGCTTTTGGTGGCATTTTCTGGAGAGCAGCTCTCTTTACCTAGTGGCAGTGTTACAGCTCTTACGACAGAAGTTCTCAGACGACAGAGTAATTCTCACACACCTGAATTCATTACTCCTGGATGGGATTCTTATATACAGTTTTGGGGTAGGTCAGGGTCTGATAGTAGGTACTTCCTGTTGGCTTGGTCTGAGATCTTGGGGATACCTTATCTACATGTGGGAGGGCTTGGGGTACTGTTCCTATATCACTGATGACTGCGAACCTCTCTAAGCGGGATATTGGGTGGGTGGGGGGCTGTAGCTATGTGACAGGAACCTTGGTGCCCAGGATCAGGCAAACTACCTACTGTCCCAGCAGGGTCACCTGGGTTTCTAACCTTAGCTCAGCTGGGAAGCAGTATACCTTTCACAGCCCAGCGCTCCACACATATATTGAAGAGTGTTCCTTATTAATCACTGAGGTATTTTTCATCTAGGCTGATGGTCAAGATTAGCTATCATAGGAAGTATGCATTTTAAAAAATTACTTTGACAGCTTATTATAGACTTTGAAGACTGAGAAATGGGATAACAGTATAGTGTGTAGTGCCTTACTGAGAAATCCATATCATCTTAGAGGCATTTCCTTTAAAGTAGCCTACTGTATTCAGCAGTTTATCAGATGTCTGTCAATTGTTTCCTAATTATAGGCTTGCATGCTGGTAGTTAGTACTGGGAAAAGTTATTCAGCCCACTTTCCATCTTATAAAGGGGGATTAAAATGCTAGCTGCCTACTCCTCTCATTGGCTGCTATGTGGATTAATGAGATTGTGCTAGTAATGTTCATTAAACTCAGTGGAAGGAATGGGTATGGGGAACCCCAGGTGCTATATTACTAGGAGTTTTGGCTTTTACTCTGTTATTAAGTTTCCATTTATTTTGCTCACACGTTGCTTTGGACAATAAAGCAAAAAGCTATGTTAAATTTGAGGCCCATCTAGTGGGAGTGATAATATTCATGTGTCAAAAGGAGGAGTGAGCCTATTGCTTCTCAGGTTTTAACTTTCATCCATTGCAAAAAAAAAAAGTCACACATGCTTGACTGGTGAAAGTGGACACCCTTTCTATAGTTCATAGGGTCTTCTTGTGTCCAATCAGTACTTTAATAAGCTGTAAGTCTTTAGAGCAGTTTAAATCAAATAGTAAGTTGCTATTTTGGTAACTTAATGTGTGTGCATTTTCACCTGAGGATATGGTGCACACTGTCACATGCACCGAGGTGTTGAGATGTAAGAAGAAAAGACTGTGTATGCTGTGCTGGCAGAGCTTGTGGCTCCTTTGTGAGAGTCACTGCTGCTTCCTGAAGGACACATCCCTCTCTCCATAGGCAGGGCTTTCCCTGATCCCATTTGGAGCTGCTTCTTTTACACTTTGCATAATATATTTTTAGGTACTATAAACTATCTTGCATAACTGAATGTATTATTCAACTTCATGCTAGTACTATGATCAAATACTGGAGGCAGACAACCTCGAGAAAAATACCAGTGTAATCTGACAAGAAAGGGTCTCCCTGTGTCCAGTCAGTTCTCAGAAAAAGCTATTGAGGAAACCAATTCATTTGTTGTTTGTAAGTTTGCTTGGACATTGCTCACATACTTGAAGGCATAACAATCTCTAGGTCATGAAAGAAAGGGATAAATCTGATGTTTAGGGAAGACAAATGAGGAGTAGGCAGTGACAGCTCTCAACATTTGATCAGTACCTCCTGTTGGTTATTGATACAAAGTCTTGTGAACATTATTAGTTCTGGAATAAGAGTCACTTTCAGGTTCATGCTGGTATGACCTGCATGTACTTAAGACCCTGGAGTATCAGCTGTGTTTCATGTGGAGACTTGTCATATTGACAAATACAAGATCTTAGTGATAAGAAATGTAAGGATAGGTGTGTCTACTACTAACATTGTAAGAGTAGCTATAATGATTAGAACCAAGATCTATGGTCAGAGGGTTGATAATTGAAATTTTTAGAGCCAGAGCTCCAAAATCTTTATTCAGATGGGAGAGGGAGGACAAAAACTAGCTATGTGACAAAACTTCCAATTTACAATTCCCTATAAGGACACATACATACATATAGGACCCGCATCTCCACGTGGCCTAACCCTTCAACATCTTGCCACTACCCAACAGGGTCCAAGCCCGTAATACATAGGATTCCTAGGAGACATACAGCATCTGAATTGTAGCACTAGCTCTGAGTTTAAAATTCATATGCCCAAATGTTTAGAGAGAAATTTATGAATGACCTATAAATGAAGCTATTGTAATAGATAACAGCAAAGTTTAAAATAATGTTGATATTCAGGATGGCAGTTGGGGTGGGGAGGAAGAAATTAGATGGAAGGAAAATAATTCTGAACTTTCCTTTTTATTCTCGAGAAAGAGAGTGCCTAATTGTTAACATATTCTAAGCAATGAGTTGGGGAATTAGGCACATTTAAAAATAGCAATTTAAAATGAATGAGCCTTTGTATGAGCTGAGGTTTAATAAAGAATAAAGTAGTCATGAAAATTGGATTTTAGTAGACTATTTTAAACTTTGGATTTTAAATAACATTTGAGAATTGTGAAAGAAAAAGAAAAAGTCTGACCCCAAAGCAACATAAATGATTAAAACTCTGGATAAGGGGGTATACCCTGTGAGGCAATCTTGGTTACCTTATTTATAGTGTTATGCTTTCTTTGAGTTTTATAATAAGCAAGAGGGGTTATAAAATGGAAACCACTGACTTGGAATGAGTTGAGAATCCATGTAGACACTGGGATCTTTGTGCCTCTCTGCAGAAAAGTACTTCAGAGCCTCTCAGGACATTTTAGGGGCTTTGGAGATCAAGGGAGGCCCTGCCTACAAGTCAAGAATAGCCCAGGAGGTAACTCTAAGGAAATAATCATTCCCTGCTCTGAGAACCCAGTCTTTGAATTAAAAACCAAAAACCCAAACCAAAAACCAAAAAAAACTAATAAGAGTTCTGTATTATAAGAAATTTTGTGTGGGAAATTAAGAATGAGTAGGGACAATTTAATCAATCTGTTTTATCTATATATGTAGAAATATTTGTTTCCTACTCATGCTTGTATTTCTTCCCTCTGAACTTGAGGAAGTTGTGCCTATAGGGAATGCATTATATGGAAAGTCATTTACCCGAATGGCGCCCCGTCTGCCACAGAGTGTTAGGGAATGAGCGAGGGAGCAGAAAGCACAGTATGGGAACAGGAACAGCACATTTGTGGGCGGGACATGCTTTTCTCTCCCTTTGGCTTGTGATGCATTTGTTTCATGTTTCGAAACTAGTTACTGTATATTTTCGACTAAAAGTTAGGACTAGGGAGATAGATGGTTCTGTCGATGAAGTGCTTGTACCTACTAGTGTGAAGAATGGAGTTTAGATACCTAGAATTTCCATAACTGCTGGGAAGGTATTGTAGCCACCTGGTACTGGAAAGGCCTGGTACTTGGGAAGCAGAGACAAGGGATCTCCAGGGCGAACTGGCTTCCTCATTCAGTGAGAAAACTTGTCTCAGTAAGTAAAAGTAGAGAGGAATCTTAGCCTAATATATTTAATGTTGGAAATAAATGAAAAGGAGTCCTTGATGTTCATGACATGATTTTAAGAGTCATAGTCAACCTCAGTTCATTTTAAATATAAATTATTTATAAAGTGAATGTCATTGTCATGAGTTTAATATGGCTTTATCAGGAAAACAAGTCAGTTATTAGAGGAGTTCAGACCTGGCTAAATGGAATGTGTGCTGTGGAGTGGAAGGAATGTATATTGCTGACTATTACTTGGGAGTCTTTCTGTTAGATAGTATATATGATTTATTCTGGTATTTGCTAAGGAGAAATAAAATGTCTGCATAATCATAACTATAACGTATGATTTATGTTTTAGAGAAAAGAGTTATTTTAGTGTGTGTGTGTGTGTGTGTGTGTGCACACGCGCACGCCTTTGGACATGAATTGCAGATGCCTGCAGAGGCTAGAGACAGAGGCAGGGGCAACAGATCCTAAAGGAGCGGAGCTACAGGAAGTTGTGAGTGGGTTCTGGGAACTGAACTTGATTCCACTGCAAGAGTAATGCTTGCTCTTGACTGCTGAGTTCTCTCTCTGGTTCCCTGGTCTGCTGCTTATGTCTTCAGATAGTTTCAAGTACACTTTCTAGTCTTCCCTTTTGTTTGACTGTAGATTCTTAAATATTGAATTGACTAATTACAGCCATTTCTTAGTTTGTGTTTAGTGAGTTTATCCTTCAAATGTAACTGAATTTTCTGTTTTAGTGTATTTATATACCTTTAATTAGAGTTGTAAAATGTTTATTGCATTTCTTTTTAACTTCTAATGTTTGACTTCTTTTGTACTTTAAAGTTTTATATTTTTGTAAACACGCCCTCCACAGCCATGTTAAATTGTATTTATTAATCTTAGAACTCTAAATAGGAATGAGTTAACATTCCTATTTCTATCATTTTTATCTTTAACTTCACTGATATGGATTGAACCTAGGGCCTCTTGTATGCTGGACAGTCACCCTTCTACTGTGCTGTTATTCTGGTCCCATGTCCTATTCCTAGTCAGCTTATGCTGTGAGCGTTGTCCCTAAGCATATATTAATTCCTGCTCCTAACTGGAGTACACTTTCCTTATTTACTTCATTCATTTGTTGTTTGTGGGACTGCTTCCCACTGTCTTGTGACTTTGGCTGTAATTCATTACTCTGACATTCAAAAAGCCCCTTTCCAAATCACCCTTGAGTAGCGTTCTCCATTGCCACTTCTCTTTGATCTTCTCTATGCTGCTTATTTCTTGAATTCTAGTCAGATATGACATTGATTGTTAACCTTTAGAAGCACCTCTTTAATCATGCTTTTCCTTAACTAAAACTCATTCTTACCTATCTAGGATCACACTCTACATTCTGACTTGATAATTTTAAAAATCAAATAATAATTGAGCAACATTTTTGTTGAATATTCATCTGAGAGAGTACACTAGGATCAGGCGATTTATTCTTATTATCTGTTTAACCATGATGGGGGACTACTTATTGGTATGAGAGACATTATCCCAAATGTCAAATGCAAGAGTAGTGGTAGTGTTGTTATATTTGTATCCCAAGAGACAGACAAACTCATAAATGTTGTCTATGAAGACAGAGTTTTTGAGTTAATTAGGTGTGGCATACACACCCATAATCTTAGTACCTATGCTACACAGCAAGTTAAAGACCAGTGTGGGTAACAGTGTATAAGAATTTGTCTCAGAAATGCTTCAAAAAGTACTGACTGCTAGTGATGCAGTCTAGTTTCTCTGATCGTGGGAAGAGCAAGGTAGAAAGACCAGGTTGATGCTGTCAGATTCATCACTGAGCAGATGAATACAGTTGTTTAGAATAATGGAAAAATGTGAAAAAAATGGAGGAGGAGGAGGGTTGGGGAATGATTCGTTGATGGTGGATACAGAATTAGCCTCTGGTTATTTGCCTAGCTTGTTTTTTGTGGTTTTGTGTCTGACTTTGTTCTTGGGTTGGGGGATTGGATTTGCAGTGATGCTATAGTAGAGTGTTTGCCTAGCATGTTTGAGGCTCTGGGATCAATCCTGACATTGCACACAAAGAAAGAGACCGAAAAAATATAGCAAATTGGAGACAGACTGTATAGAATTAGAGTTCTTATTTTGTGGCCTAGGACCCATTGAGGTTTAAATGTCTTGAGTATAGAATGGATTAACATTTTTGCTTTTTTTATTTTGTTGTTCTTCTTAAAATCTTACTGAAAGGATTATTTGTTTGGAATTCATGGGATTCCTGGCTTTGGAAGTTTGGAAGGGAAATGTACATGAAATATAGTGAAATGATTTGCAATAAATTTTAAAACAATTATCTTTCTAAAAATGGGTCAAGAGCCATCATTAAATATGTTTGATATTGACTGTGTGTACTGCTATGGGAGATCAGAAGTCAAACTCTGGTGCTCCCCAGTGCCTTCAACGATTTGTATTTTGAGACTGCATCTATCTCTGGTATCTAAGACTGTCCAGTTAAGGTATACTGGGTGACCAGAGATCACCTCAACTGCACTGGGATTACAAGTGTGTATTATTATGCTTAGCCTTTTCTGGGGGATGATCGGGGTGCTGGGGGTTGACTTTATGTAGTCATGGCCCATATTCTGGCTTCATATATTATATATAAGACAAAAATTAATAGAAACTTTAGAGTTAGGTTTTAATAGACAGTGCCTTTTTTGCCTGAGGACATTGAAAGTGTCTTGGCAAAGATTCACCTTGCAGGCACAGGACACTTGGATTTGCTGTGATGCTGCTTGCTCTCTTCCTCACTCCACACAGGAGTTGGCCATGACCTTGGTGATCTCATAAGCTTTGGAAGCAGTGACTTCCTGCTAGAGAGCCTTCTGAGAACCTTGGGAGGAGAGGATGCTGGCACAATGCCGAGGTCAGGCTTGAGCTCAGCGTACCTGAGTTATTCCTGCCTTCCCAGTCTTTGCTCTATCTCCCTTTCCAGGTCGTAATGTAATGACTGAAAGAGTTCCAGTGATGCAGGCTTCTTTCTGTCAGTGTTCCAACACTAATGGTGACTGGAAGCGACAGAAAGTGAATTAGCCTCTAGCTATTTGTCAAGGCTGTTTTCCCTTTTGCTGCATTTCCCTGAGTTGAATTAGTGTCTACATTTTGAATAACCACCCTTCTTTTCAGTAAGAGTGCTTACTCTCTGTCTGAGGTGTGTTCAGATGACATATGCTCCAAGAACTGGTAGTCATTGCTTACTAAATTTGAATGAGGTAGGCCTAATGAGTTTGAGAGGGGAAATCACTCTGGGTTCTCCTATGTCATTTTAATGACAAGATCCATAACTGGGCCTTTGGTTGCCATGAAATAGTGATAAAGCAGTACCCATCAGCTTTGAGCTATGGTTTCAAGTGAATGCGCCAGAGGAGATAGGAGGTAGGAAGAATCAAACTCATAATCCATTTGCTTATATTTGCTAAGTATCAGTTCCATTATTAACAATCATTTTTAGGGCATATATATGTATAAAATATGGCGTGGAAACCTTGCCAAAATAGTCTCACTATTTTATATGATATTAATTGAAACAGAGAATACCAAAATGACAGAATATATTAAAATAATTGGTAATGTAAGTATTTTCCTTACCTAGTTTTACTTATGTGTTTATCTGTTCCCTATAAAACTCCCATGTATCCTTTTATTCAGTTGACTACTGTGATCCAAAGCTTATTGGTGATACCTATTTCTTTAGTATAATAATATGCTTTTTACTATCTTAAATATGTTTCATGGACCAACAGCGTCGGTATTGTTAAACTTTTTCTTAGCAGCATTGCTAGAAAGTTTGTTAGTATGGATCCATAGGTTCTACCACAGACCTGTTGAATCATGACTAGACTTACAGCAAGATCTGCAAACACATTGAAGCAGTCAGATGTACTTCATTTTCCTCAGCCTCTCTGCCCGTGCTATTCTGAGCTAGTCCACCTCTCCTTTCCTGAGGTGGCACTGTATGTTTCCAGTGGCCAGCCTTTCCTGGGACAGTACTGCTTTCCCAGAAATCCCCTTCTCTCGAACTTTCTTCTCACTTTCCTTCCATGTTACTTCCACTTAGTTTATTAGACACCTAAAGTATGCTAAGAGCTGTGACGACTTGAGATTAGAACATGCATAAAGAGAGTCCATGACCACCTCTGGCCAGACACTCTGGAGGACAGTTTGGAAACATAAAGACTTGAGCCTTACATATATGTTTTCTTCGATTTTTTTAAAATTCCACTTCCAGGAGATTTTCTTAAACTAATAATCAGAACAGAATGTAAAGAAATATACGAAAGGCAGAGCACCACAGCGTTACTAGTAATAGCAAAAAGTTAATAAGTTGCCCGTGGCAAAGTTATTTAAGAGAGTAATATGTATATGTAATAATAAGTAAAAATATGTCAACATTAAAAATAATGTTATTACAATAAACAGTTACTGCATTTCAAGGAAATAAATATGTAAAGTAAGTGATTGAGAATATATATATATATATATATATATATATATATATATATATATATACTTAGTAATTTCAAAATATAAATGGAGTATTAGGTACTTTCAGTGTTCTAGGCTCTGTTTTGTTATCTTTTCTTATCCATTAAAAGCTTTAACTAGAATGTAAAAAATAAAAGCAATATTAAAAGAAGAATAAAGAAAAAGAAAAAAGATATAAAAAGCTGCATGCCCAAGTTTTCCATGTGTCCGAGACAATGAGGACAGACATTCTGGATTATAAATGGTATGAGAGGCAAGAAGAGAGGTGGGGTTTGGGGCATCTGAGAAAGCAAGGAGAAAAGTAAAGTGAAAGGTGTCCTAGATGAAGTGTCACAATTGGATACATGCTGTGACAATGCTTTGAGGACTTTATCTTGGACTTAGACACAGTTGGAAAATTTCAATGTGGAAAAGGCAGACTTTAGAAATTCTCTAGGGTGGGAAAAATTTTGGAAAAAGATCATCTCACCATGACCTCAGAAGTTTAGGTCTGCCATGATGGGGTCATGAATCAGAGCAGTGGAGCTGGATGGGAGGGAGCATAGTGATCATGTGACAGTTGCTGGGTTCTCAATTGTACCTGGAGTAAAAGACTGTGTTAGAGAGCTAGTAGAGTGATGAAATTGACATTCTAGAAGATTGGTTAGAAGTGGGAGTGAGAGAGAAGACAGTATCTAGAATGACTTCTAGATTCATGTGCATGTGTTAGGATTCTGTAGTAAAATGAGGAATATACAGAGCCTGCCCTTAGAAGTTTTATTCTCAGTGGCTTTCATAACCTATAGTTGACTACAGTCTGAAAACATTAAGTTGGAAATTCTAGATACAAAGTATTCGTTAAGTTTAAATTATATGTTATTTGAGTGCCAATATACAATTTTGTGTATTTGCCCCTCTATCCTGCTTGGTATGTGAATAAGAATTTTCATAATGGTTTCTCTGTCAGGTCATCTATTACTGCTCCCAAAGAGAAGTGGAGTAGTTTGGCCTTCAGAATTATTATTTTTTTTTGTTCAGCTATCTCATCCAAGAATATGAGAGGAAATGATGGAAATAAACTGTGTTCTTTGGCTCCAGCTCTTTTGTGACATTATAGACAGGACTTGCCACTCTGAAGCCTAGATTCCAGAATGAAGGTGTAGTGAGCTGATTTGTAGCTGTCTTGCACCGGGACCAAAGCCACAATTGTCTCACAGCAGCCTCAGTAACGGAGCAATAAATAAGCATTCACCCCAAGCCACTAGTGTTTGAAGATTAATTATTAACTACTGCAGCCAGATCTGTGGCAGTTGACCAATACAGCTGTCCCCTACTTGACTCCTCCATTGTCTGCAGGCTCCTTGAGGACCTGTGTTATTCATCTTCTTTGTCATCTGTCCAATATAACTTGATGTCATTTACAACGATGATCCAGTTCATTTAACTTGGGATGTGTGGGAAGGTTAATTCGTTGTATTAGAGCAGTGACTTCTCACAGTGTGATCCTTGAGACACCTTTATTAGAATCATTATGGAATTTTCCAGAAATAGATTTCTTGATTCCTACTGGAGGGTGAAGACCCAGTCAATTCTTAGATGCACTTAAGATGGGAACTATTAGACTCAAAATTATCTACCATGATTTTATTTTTTCAGTCTATACTGACCTTAGTATAAAACTTTGGTATAAAAACATTGCTATAAAAATGTTTTTTTCAATTTTTATTAGATATTTTCTTCATTTACATTTCAAATGTTATCCGGAAAGTCCCCTAAACCCTCCCCCATCCCCCGCCCTGCTCCCCTACCCACCCACTCCCACATCTTGGCCCTGGTGTTCCCCTGTACTGGGGCAAATAAAGTTTGCATGACCAAGGGGCCTTTACTTGCAGTTTTTTTCTTAGACCAGACCATTTTTGTGATACGGTAGGATGGATTGGTGAATGCATACACGCCCTACATTGCTTGCTTCTGGGTTATGGAGCAAATATTAGTCAGTTACTAGTGAGGAAATGTTAGCTATATTTGATTGAAGGACTGTATAAGGCTGATTGCATGTATAGAGATCCAGTGTTTAGTTGGTACTCTTTCTCCATACTCTGTTATTGAGGTTTTATTCTTAGAGGTTAAAGTTCACTTATGTAACTAACACAGGAGCAT
Source organism: Mus minutoides (assembly GCA_902729485.2). Classification (NCBI taxonomy): domain Eukaryota; kingdom Metazoa; phylum Chordata; class Mammalia; order Rodentia; family Muridae; genus Mus; species Mus minutoides. Next base: position 46,375 of record LR752320.1, on the reverse strand, counting down.
ACTGAAAATTCAACACATTACTGATAAATCAAGGTTTTCTTTGTACTCTGTATCTTAGGCCCTTACTATCTACTTTTAGGAGTTTAACCTAGTTTCTTTTCTCCCCTTCCCTTTCCTCCAGAGCCATAGCCTCAGCCAGAGTCTATGTATATATATATATATATATGCATAGTTATGAAATAACAAAAATTTCAAAAATTTCTCATATCTAAGAAATCATGGGGGGTCCTTTGAGAAAAGTATAAGGTAATGATATCTTAGGTTTTTTTTAAAAAGTATTGTCTACTTTGGTCATTCTGAAACAACTTTGCCTTCTGAATTGTGACTATTGGCTTGGTTATTGTTCTCCATACATTAGAATTATACCCCAGTGATGCTACACCCCTCACAGTTCTAATTAATTTGCTCTTGTCGTAAGTAAATCTTGTTCTTATCTCTGTAAAGCACATTAAGGGTTTCTAATCAGATTGATACCAAGAATCTTTGGTCACAAGTAAATTGAAGCTATCAATTTCATTTAGAAATATTTTATTATAATGGATGGTTATCAGTTCAACTTGTAGGAAAATTTTACACTTTGTGTGGATTTCCAAAGTTAATTTGTAATCAAATTATTTGGAGCTCTGCTTTTATTCTTCTCTGACATAAGCCAGGCTCCTTATTTCTAGCACGTACAAGCAAATCTTCAGAATACATCTCAAGAAGATTTGGTAAAAATATGTTCGTTGAACCACATCTGTCTTAGTTATTGCTGTGATAAAAATACCATGACCAAAGCCACTTGGCAGGGAAGAGGTGTATTTGGCTTACACTTCCATATCATAGTTCATCATTGAAGAAAGTTGGGACAGGAACTCACACAGGGTAGGAACCTGGATGAGGAGCTGATGCAGAGGCCATGAAGGGAAACTGTTTACTGGCTGGCTTCCCATGACCTGCTCATTGTGCTTTTTGATAGACCTTAGAACCACCGGCTACAATAGGCTGGGCCCTTCCACCAATCACTAATTAACACAATGTCCCACGGGCTTGCGCACAGCCTGATCTTATGGAGGCATTTTCTTGTTTGAGGGTCCCTCCTCTCAGGTGACTTTATATTATGTCAAGTTGACATAAAACTGTAGCACAGTATCTTCAGTATAACATGACACACTTTTAAAAATCTAAACCTGGGAAGAATAATTTATCACATTGAGTGAGTGTGTCTGTGTGTGTTTTCTATCTATCGATGCACAGGTCAAATGAATAAACCTCTGTTCTCAGAAGATCTGCAGAGTTAAGATGGCAGGGGTTGGGGTGAGGGTGAAGTTGGCTGTATACTTTATAAAAGCTATGAGTCATTGATTCTATTCTGTGTCTAAGAGCATTGACAGTTTGCATTTACATTTTGTTCTTTAGTTGGTGTACTTCTGTCTGTTGACAATTCACTGACTGCGAGAATGACTTGTCTTAGGTAGCAGGGGTTGTCTCTCCAGTGTTGTTACATCCCTTGTATTGGATGATTCCAGAGCAGTTTTGTCTCTGTTATTGTTACTAACACAAATTTAAAACCATTGATAAAAACAGTGAACTGGCTTTAAGATACTCAGAATAAGCAGGAAATGCTAGCTTACCCATACATGTTTCCAGGTTCTTTGTGGTTGTAGCTTGTACTGTGGAGATGGACGTGGCTTCAAAGGGATGGGCTTTGCTCTATGTCCTCAGCTACACTGCTGTGCCTTAGGATTTTTAGAAACTTTGGTTTTATAACACGAGTAGCTCCAGAATGAATAGGTATAACTCAGACTTCAGCATGCCTAAGAGGTAGCCTCAGACATTTTGGTCACAGTGCTAGTTCTCCAGCAACTCTCCTGGTAGTTGGGTGTAGTTGACGACCCAGATGGTTCATCATGGTGCATTTGCCCACAGGCTCCCCACTTCGAGTGAGCAGTGCATAGAAGCTCTGCCCCAGGATGCCTTGCTCTTACTTTGTTTTCTTAAGCTCAAGCTTGGCTCCCTTGTTTCTGAGGGTGAAGTTGATGACTTCTTAAAGCCTCAGGGAACAGCATGACATTCCTGAAGTGGTGACTGGTCAAATGGAATCTGAAACTTTTAATGAAGATTCTTGAAAGAATCATCTGCTTAAAAAAATTACACTTTTATGGAAATTATTGTCAAATCATAGTTGTATGTGCTTGCAGTGTTGTGAGGAAGTGAAATCAGCCAGGTGTACATAGAAAAAATAAATACTGTACATTCTCACTTTTATGTGAAACCAAAAACAATTGAACTAATAGAAGTAGACATCAGAATGAGGATTAAAAAGCAGGGGTGTTGAGAATAGGGCAAAAGAGTCAACTCCCCCTATCATGTTACCCACCTTCCAGTCTTGCAACTGCCCCCCCCACATAGAAAAAATCTTGTTTTTTAATTTAAGGAAGAAATCTCAAAGATGGATGGGAAAGGGATGGGAAGATGGAGAAAGTGATTATGGGAAGAGTTGGAGGATTGGGTGTGTGTGTGCATGTCTTTAATAAAATACATAAACTAAAATTCTCAAAGAACAAGCAAAGAAATTATTAAAATTTAAAAAACAAAATTCAGAAAGTATTTACTCTTAACAAGCATTTTGTTTCTTAGAGGTTTAATCCCTGCGTCTTACAATAAATGACTTGTATGTGAGCATTTATTACGAGTGGTAATTTGTGTCTTTGTACAGCTAAAGCCATTCAGTTGGAGGGAGCTGCTTGGTGCTGTAGGTAGAATTACTGTCTCAAAGCCCTTTCAATGGCCGTGGAAGTCGTTTTGTCTTCATTGTCTTCAGTCTTTTTAATGTGTTAACTGGCCATTAGGACTTAACTTGAAGCTGGTATGCTAACAATTTGCTACTGAACATCGGACAATTAATACATCCTGCATGGGATGACTAGGGTTTTGTCAACACGACCCGAGCTGGGCAAGAGCATTTGCCTGATGAATGCAGCCCACTGTGGGCGCTGCCACCACCTCTGGGCATGTGGTCTTTAGTTGTTTAAAAAAGCAATCTAAGCAACCCACGAGGAGCAAGCTGCTAAGCAGTGTTCCTCTGTGATCCGAGCCCCAGGTCCTGCTTCTAGATTCCGGCCATGAGACCTCGCCAGTTCCCTTCATGATGAATTACAAGCTGTAAGAGGAAATGTGTTACTTTTTTGGTCATGGTGTTTATCACAGTAATAGCAAACTAAAATAATTAAATCTTACCAGTGCAGTTTGAAGAAATGATTTTATTGGTGAACTACTAATGTAACTTTTAGTATTTAACAGAAGCACCCACATAATACATTTTGCTATCTATATATTTTAAAAATAAAATTATGATAAACAATTCATCTAGACCATGAATAATGAATGATACCTGAGACTTGGTATCATTTTTGTGTTCATTTCTGTTTTCTGGATCTAATGTTCTTTTTGGTGTCCCTCTTTGCCTCAACCATATAGATGCTGTTTTTTGGAGTTTCTAGAACACTCTGTGCATATTGCTTGTTTTCAATGCCTTGCCATTTCCTGTTTATTAAAAAATGCACTGAGGAACATTTATAAATTAATGTATTAAATAATACACTGAGGAACATTTATAAACATCACAGAGTCTCCTTGAATTTTCTTGGGTTCTGATTATGCTGTTGGATAGTTCCCTGGCTTTCCAGCCTTCCTTGCTCCTGTAGCTTAGCTCGGTTCAGGAGTACCCTCTGCATGTGGTGTGGATGGATGGCTCTAGAATTCTCGTTGCCAGCCAGGCGTCTAGCAAGCAAGTTCAAAAATTTAAGAGTATTTTTTTGATTTTCTAAAATGTGAATCTTAATTTCGTTTGCTTTATTTGTTAATTTTAATGTATCAGTTCATAGACCCAGAGCTTGAGGCAGGAAAACAAAACAAAACAAAACAAAAAAGGTTAAGTTTGGGCAGGGAAAGACAGACAGGTGAAGTAGAGACTTGACTCACTGGGCCTGCTCATTTGCTGGCCAAGGCCCACCCATCAGTCATGACTAATTGTGAAATGGTGGGAAAGGCGGAGGAGGGGATATTGTGAGCTAATAGTATTTGGTTGTTAATTTTCTTTTAAAGCCTTTCTTTGAAGCTCCCCAGCTAGCAAGCTAGACACTTGCCATTTTAGCAGAGCAAGCTGTGAGGAAAACGTGATTCTGGTATCTTGACTTTGCTTTATAGAAAGCTGTGTTTTAGATGAATGCTTATCATCTTATCTTCCTAACATTTTATACCACACTCTGAATAAACAGATAGGTAAATGAGTAAAGGATTGAATAGTAAATAAAGAAATGAATAAATAAATAAAGCAAGCTTCTAATGTCTTACAGGTTAGAATTGTATCTAAGGTGTGTTCAGGTCCTTGCAGGGGGAATATAATCTTCACTCTTGCAAGGCAATTGAAGCAGGTCTAAGCTAAGGTGGTCAGTGGAAGGAGTGTTTGGATTTGTGACAGGCTTATTTTCATATGATTTCTACAGCTTTCCATGCTTGTTGATAAAAGGTGGTGTGGCTGGGCTGTGTTCAGAGCTTCTGCCTCCTCTCCCCATTGGTGCACAGGCTCTGATTTCCACCTCCCTTGGGGAGCGGCAGAGTGTCCATTTGCCCTTGGCCCAGGGGAGCTGCTTTCAGGAAGTGGGTATAGTCAGTAGACAGCAGCTGGTAGGAAAATGAGAACGGACCTCCAGGGCTTTTAAAAGGGGCATGGATTCAGGTTTGTCTCTTTTGCTCACACTGTTAAAGAGACTGGCAGCCAAGCCAGCAAAAGGACTAGCTGAGAGGCATGATTACCGCTCTTTGCACCCTCTTTTGGCCTTGTGGCCCCTTTCCTGCACTATCCTTTTCTTTTGATGTTCATCTCTTCAGTCTTAGAAATGAAGGCTTTAGCCTCTCACTTTACTTTTCTGCCGGATGCTTTTAGCTTCTCTTGAGAGGCTTCTTGCCCCATCTCGATGTCCTTACTGACTTTGGGAAGATGCAATTAGCCTGCTGAAGGAAAGGGGAAGAGTTAGTTGTAGGGAGTGCTTATCCCCTTCTTCCCAAGCACCAGAATTTGCTTTGTTTTTCTTGTTTACGTTGAAGCACAGGTATTTTTAGGGGAGAATGTGCACGAGTCTCCCAGTTTATTTCCAGGACATTGG
>LR752320.1:31228-38728 GCA_902729485.2 Mus minutoides | reverse complement strand
GGTTGGTAAGTGCGTGCACACAGTACCCTGTTGCGGTGGACTTGGCTCCTGCAGATGATGGAACCGAAGGGATTAAACAGGATTAAATGTGGATGTGAATGTTGGAATTAAGTGCTGGCTTAAAGGGAGTTGTGAAATATTATTTTTATAGTTTTCAATTTAGCTTTTAATCTTTTCTGGCCCAAAGAGCTCTGGAATACTAAATTGACTCTCAAATCATATTGAAGTTGAGATAATTAGAACAATACAGTATACGGTGCCTACCGTAGGCCCATTCTCCTTCCCCTCCCCACTCCTGGGGCCCCCGATGGTTTTCTGCCCACTTCACTGAAAGGGACTTTTACTTAAGAAGCTTTCTACTTTGTTTTTTTTCCCCTTATTTGTAGCCAGACAGAAATTTTATATGATGTTTTTATTGTGACTTCATTTTAACTGTATTCCGTGACATGAGGTAGAATTTGTGTGTCTTCTTAGTTACTAAAAGTTTCGGATTTCAAATTAAAGATATACATTGTAATACTGGCTTACCCACTTCTTAGCCCTCCTGAGTGCCAAGATCACAGGGTTGTGTCAACAAGTCAGCTATCCAGATTCTTTAGTACTTTTATATAGCAGGGAATCCGAAGTCCAGACATTTATGTTAAATGAAGAGTAGCAAAACTGGATTTTAGTCCTGATCACCTAACTCAAGTTATAAGTCCTTTACTCCTTTTAAATTACATTTTAGGTGTCAGGCTTTGAACCTCGGCCCTCATGTATGCTAAACATGCACTCTAACTGCTGAGCTTATCCCAGCCCCTATTCTGTATGTTTATCGAAGAGATTTATGCTCCTAAGTGATTGTGATAAATCAAAAGGAGTAAGTTTTATTCAAGGAGTAACACAGATTGAAAAACGTATTAACTGAATCATGCATGTCTTTAATCAAGCTGATTATTTCAAATACAGTTTTTCAGAGGTCTACAATTATTATAGAGCTAGGTGAAGATTTAAAAGCGTTATCATGGGAAGAGCAGGATCAGCAGAGCTCACAATCTCAAGATAATGAAAGTAAGGAGAATGAGTTTTATTTCACTTAGCAAAGTGGATGGGTATTAATGCCTTGATTTCAGCCTGGATGAAGGTGTCCCCATAACTGCCAAAATATGGAGTGCTTTGTTAAATTGAGACACTTTGATCTGTGTTATTTTTAGATAGGACAGTCCATAAAAAAATCTTTTTCCTGTGTGAGAATCTGAGCATGCTTTGAACACTGCCTCACTCTCCACTTCAGAGCCTGCGAGTCTAGGCACTCAAACTGTGGCCTGCTCAGTATCAGACCTGCAAACACAACAGTGTGACTGCCCTCTGATTCTTACATACAATAACATATGAAGAGCAGACCTATCAGGAGCTGTGCTGCCGGCCGGCCATGTGGTGCAGGACCATCAGCATCACCTGGAGTATTGGTAGGACGCACACACACATTTTCAGGCCCTGCACTGACTGAAGCGCACACACATTTTCACGCCCTGCACTGACTGAATTTGAAGCACTTGTGTGCATCACAAGAAATATTTGTTTTAATAAGTGCTATGGACCATTTTAATTTGTGCTAAATGTTGAGAACTCCCTTGTATCAGTGTATTTTAAACAGTTTTGATCATGACATACAGAGAAGTATACTTTAAATTATGACTGTGTATACTCACTGGGCTGGGTAGTTTGTATTACCAACTTAAAACAACCAAGAGTCACTTGGGAAGAAAGGGGAAAGCTCAATTGAAGGCTGGAGAGATGGCTTAAAGGTTAAGAGCAGTGGGTGCTCTTCCAGAGAACTTAGCTTCAGCTCCCAGCACCCACACAGTGGCCCACAACCATATGTAACTCCAGCTCTAGGGGATAATATGCCCTGTGTGGCCTCTGAGGGGCACCAGGCATGCAAATGGGGCACACACACACACACACACACACACACGCAGCACACGCAGGCAAATACCTGTATGTGATGTTGATGATGATAATCATAATGATAATAATAAAATTGCCTAATTTGATAGACCTTTGACTACACCTCTGTAAGAGGAACAGGTCTATGTTTGATTGCATCTGTGGATTTACAGTCTGTTGATAGGGAAGGCTAACTATGTATTTAAAATACATTCATATTTAAAATAAACTAGCAAATTTTATCTTAAGTGAGAATCAGGATGTAAGTATTTTTTCTGAGTATGGACTTCAGGAAATCTTAGGATAGGCTCCCCCTAGACCAAAAGCCAAAGATTGGTGCTCAAATGAAACTTTTCTTTAGAATAGTCTTCAAGCTCTAATTGCGAGTCTAAGCCAAAAAGATTATTATCTTTCTTGACCTGCTGAAAGTGCCTCATGCATTGCATCCTGGATATTTGCTGGTCGCGTACTGGTGAGCTTCTTCTTTACAGTATACTTTATTCTGTGGCATGCTAAGTGGCTCTGGAGGTTACATGGCAGTCCCAACTTCAAGCTGTAGGTAATACTCCTTCTCTAATCTCTTCCCATCCCATTTCATATTCCTAGACATGCAAGCCTGACTCCTGGATGCCATGCTCAAGAGCTATGTACTCTGGGTTTAGACTTCATAGAATCATATCCAGAATGTGTAATTTATTATCTGTACGACCTTGGACACCTTGTCCATCGATTCCTTTCGTCATCCATGAGACCTGTCTCATGGTAGCTGTACTCAGTTTATACGATTCCTCTGAGCATTAAATGATGCATTCCATACATAGCACTAGAGCGAGCAGTGCTTGCCAGAGAGTAAGTGGTTAATAAATCTTATCCATTATAATTATCCTTGATTTAATCTTCTTTCTTAAATTTGACTGACCAGAGCATTCCACAGACCATCTCTAAGGAAAGATCTAAGTTAACCCACTTTTGTCGACTTGCCATGAACTTTAGTCTCTCTTAGACTATAAGCTCCTTTGTATGATAGGCCTGTGGTCTTTTAAAATGGAAGTGAACAATCTTTGAAATGTAAATAAATAAAAATATTTGCCAAAATGTTTGATGGCTTTCTTTCAAGTTCTGATTAAAATGAGCCTTACTCCCCAGGGACCCCAGGCTTGTTTGCTATTGCTTCTGAGAGCCCTGTTGCTCTCTGTCTGCTTTGAAATGAACCCCTTACATGTTCTTCTGAGCTGCTGGGCCTGCTCTCAGTGTAGGTATGGGTCATTGTCAAATGGCTGTCCCTCTGCATAATACATGTTTCTGCCCTTCCCAGCATCTTATGCCCTTCCCAGCATCTTATATTTCTCATTTCTGCAGCGATCACTTCCTCAGAAAACCCTACATAAGCATATTCCCCAAATTAGGTCACCTTCTTTGGGAATTCCTGGGAGAGTTCCTTTTATTAGCCAGAGCTCTCTGTTGGGGAAAAGGATAATTAATCTGTACTTGTTAAACATACTACACTAAGAAGAATTTCCAGAGATGAATTTTGTACATTATAAAAAAAATAAATGATTGCAGAGGTATTTTAAGGAATGCTGTCTCAAACTTCTGCAAGTTAATCTTTTGATAATGGCATAGAAGAGCAAGGGGAGAGCACCAGGGATGACACCACATGCAGTACTTGGCTGTTGTAGGGTGCTGGAGTTGGAATTGGTCCTTCTGTCACCAACAGACATTTCTGCTTCACAGGCAGTAAGTCTGAGATTCCCTTGTTTCAAGTGGTTACTTCATTGTTCATAGAACCCTTGATGTCATTGTTGCCCAGAGATGAGTCCTACACGAGAATAGATGTTTTGTAGTCAAGACAGAACCCAATGTAGATAATATATCTTGGATGTGTTCATTCATAGTAGAGGCAAGGGGATGACTGCACGGTGGGCATAGATCAAATTTCATTTATTACTTAATTCTAGGTCAGAAATAGGAACCACTCAAATTTCAACACTTGTCTGAAAGCATTCAGGAAGAAAGTCTTAGGAATTATGATGTGAACCAATTTTACTCCTGTAGTTTTTCTTTAAATAGCAGCCTTTTAAGAATCTGGGCAGATGCTCAAATTTAAGACAGATTGTATCAATGGAATTACTTACAGTTCTGTATACTCCTTGGCTAGCTGAGTGGTATTTCTGATGTACAGATATGATAAGTTTTGGAGAAAGGCTACTTTCTCTTTGTTGTGGCTCAACCAAACACATAGAAAGAATTACTTGAAGTTAATCATGCAGAAAATAAAATAAGGTTTTTAATAGCTAAAAGCTAGCTTAAACTTCCTGTGTGTGTATGCATGCATGTGAGAACCTGTTCATGTGGGTGTGTATATGTGAGTATGCATATGCAAGCCAGAGGTTACCCCTTGGTATCATTCCTGAGGAGCCAGTCACTTTGTTTGAAACAGAGTCTCATTGGTCTGGAGTTCAGTGAGTAGGCAAGGCCAGCGGCCTTCCCAGGGCTGGGGTTACAGACTGATAGTTCTCATGTTTGTTGGTTGATTTCAACATACGTTCTAGATATTGGACTCAGGTCATTGTGCTTACATGGCAAGTACTTTACTGAATCATGGCAGGCTTTGTGTGTGTTGTTTCCCCCCACCCCCATAGACATCACGTGTATACTATTTTTTGGCTGGATCTCATTGATGAAATCATGTGTCCTGATTATATTCTGATTTTTGTTTGATTCATTTTGAGTGATTATATAGTAGTGTATCAAGCATATATATCACGATGGTTTAATCATTTCCTTCTTGGGTAATTAGTTTTGTCATTATTTGTTATGCTGTATTTGTGATGATGTCTTTGTTTGGTTCTCGTTTTTTTGCAGGCAGAGCCGTTTGTTTGGGTTAACAGTGCATCAGCACATTCCCAGAGTGTTGCTAAGGCAAAGTACGAATTTCTGTTTGGCAAGTCAGAAGAGAAAACTCCGGATACTAGTAAGTGTCTTAAACATTGTCTTCTAGGTAAAAGATGTGTGGTACTACTTATTTCTGCATCCTGTACTTACCTACATCACTTCCTGCTTACCCCTGTGAAGCCTGTGTGCTCCAACTGTTCTCTAGAGCTGTCTTCCCAAGTACTAGTCTGTTTTTTGAAGAATTTTTAGTTTCCCATACTACAAGTTTCAAGAATTAACTAATTGTCGCTAAGATTTTATTTCCCACATTTCCCATCATTCTGTAAAACCACGCTTTACTTTTGGCTACCATCATGTGTTATGGAGAGTAAATTCCACACATTTTTTAGACAATGTAATCTTAAGAGAGCTCTCACTTGAAAATTACTGTCACATTCTATAATTAGAAGCAACAGTCTTCAAAACAGCTTAGAACAAATAGAACGAATATTAGTACCAGTATCAGTAGTCCTACTGACTGACTTCCTTAGCATTCCAGTACTATACTATGCACTTTGAATATTGTATCTTATTTGATCCTCAGGGAAATCCCATAAATTGCCTCTGTTATCCCCATTCTCAAGGGGTGGAATCTGAAATAATTTCCTTTCAGTTACAATTGCCTGACCCTAAAGCTTGGGCTTTCAATCCATGGCAGCCGCACATTTCTGAATACACTTTTCTTAGAGAGTGTGTGAGATACATAGTCTTAAGAGTTTCAGAACACTTATCTGTGTCTATGGAAAAGTGGTGGTGGAGGTATCTTTTGGGAGACAGGAAGAGGTGAGAACTTGTGTTTTGGAGTTAGACTTTCTGAGTTTGTGTCCCGGGTTTGTAACTCACAACCTTGAGGCACTGTGCACATTATCCAATTTCAACTTTGTTGTCTGTAGAAAGTGATTTCAGTGGCATGTCTCAATTATTTTGTGATATGCAAACACCTCAGAATCATGCTGGGACATAGCAAGTGGTTCTGATTCTGTTTGTTGTATTAATAAGGATGATAGCAGGTCCTCATGTTTGTATCTCTGACCTTCAACTGTACAGTAGAATGATAATCGTCACTCTTTTTACCTGTATTGTTACTTAGCCCTTGTTTTACTGGATAAGGGGTTTGACCTAATGTGGTTGGTATGTAGTTGAAAACAGAACAAGCAATTCTCTGTTTCAGATTGGCATGTTAGTTGGGTTTGTGTAACAGCATTTAAAGATTTCCAAGAAGTCAGTGCATGCATATGCACTTAATTCCTGTAGTCTTCTTTTTATGGTTTCTACATTTATAATCACCTTAAGACAGTTTGGAAATCTTCCACTGCTCTGTATTTTAGATGCCATCTTGTGGGTTTCTGCTTTTTTTTTGTTTTTGTTTTTTTGTTTTTGTTTTTGTTTTTGTTTTTTTTTTTTGTTTTACTCTGATGAAGCACAATTTTTACTTAATTATGTGTCTTACTTAGGGTTTTACTGCTGTGAACAGACACCATGACCAAGGACAACATTTAATTGGGGCTGGTTTACAGGTTCAGAGGTTCAGTCCATTATCATCAAGGCGGTAGCATGGCAGTGTCCAGGCAGGCATGGTGCAGGGGGACCTGAGAGTTCTACATCTTCATTTGAAAGCTGCTAGTGGAAGAGTGACTTCGAGGCAGCTAGGATGAGGGGTTTTATAGCCCACACCCACAGTGACACACCTACTCCAACAGGGCCACACCTTCTAATGGTGCCACTTCCTGGACTGAGCATATCCAAACCATCACATTATGTAAACAGTGTATAATACTCTGTGTCAATAGCGAATAGAGCTGTTGGCAAGAATGTGCATCTGCTGGGCTTCTTACCCACAGCTGTGTAAAATATTTAAAAAGAAGTTAAGTGAGACACCTTTTGTACCACCTGGTCATTTTATTCCTCGATATTTACTAAAGAGAAATTCAAGTTTATTCCCACTTTTTCAGGAATGGTTGTGACCTGCCCTTTTGTTTTGCTGTTTGGGAAACCAAGCACACTTAGAGTTTATGCTTTTTATTTATTTATTTATTTATTTATTTTCCAACATTTATTAGATAATTTCTTCATTTACATTTCAAGTGTTATCCAGAAAGTTCCCTATACCCTCCCTCCTCCTGGCCTTGTTCCCCTACCCACCCGCTCCCACATCTTGGCCCTGGCGTTCCCCTGTACTGGGGCATATAAAGTCTGCATGACCAAGGGGCCTCTCTTCCCAATGATGGCCAACTAGGCCATCCTCTTCTATATATGCAGCTAGAGACATGAGCTCAGGGGTTACTAGTTAGTTCATGTTATTCTTCCACCTATAGGGTTGAAGACCCCTTCAGCTCCTTGGGTACTTTCTCTAGCTCCTTCCTTGAGAACCCTGTGTTCCATCTAATAGCTGACTGTGAGCTTCCACCTCCATGTTTGCCAGGCATTGGTATAATCTTCCACGAGACAGCTATATCTGGGCCCTTTCAGCACTATCTTGCTGACATAAGCTATAGTGTCTATGATTGGTGGCTGATTGTGGGATGGATCCCTGGCAGCCACAGTCATTGGGTCCATCCTTTGGATTCAGCTTCACACATGATCTCTGTAACTCCTTCAATGTGTGCTTTGTTCTTAATTCTAGGAAGGGGTGACGTG
>LR752320.1:0-29334 GCA_902729485.2 Mus minutoides | reverse complement strand
ACAGCAATGGCTTGTGCTGTAAGAGCGAGAATTGACAAATGGGACCTCATAAAGTTGCAAAGCTTCTGTAAGGCAAAAGATACTGTCAACAAGACAAAAGGGCCACCAACAGATTGGGAAAGGATCTTTACCAATCCTAAATCAGATAGGGGACTGATATCCAATATATATAAAGAACTCAAGAAGGTGGACACCAGAGTTTATGCTTTTTAAAAGTAACAACAGAAGACGGAAATGAAGAAATGATAGGTAATGGTAGATGACTATGTGGTACTTTCCAAAACTTGTCATTTCTGCCTTAACAGTAATTGTCTTTGATTCAGTATATAGTATATGCTGCATTCTCTTCCTTAGTCCTTTGAGATTTGTCCTTGAAAACTACAAAGCAAAGCACTTGAAAAGGGAGAATCACACATATGTCACTGGGCCAGAGGCATGCTTTGAGATTTTTCTTTCTTCTTTTTCAGATTATTATTGTTAAGTCATGTGAGAATGTGAATGAAACTTTAAACTGTAGAGCCAAAGGATAAAGTGGAAAGGGCAAGAGAAATATGTAATTTTACAATCTTAAGACTGTACTAGCTCAAGTCTAATGTTTTATAAGTCTTTTGAATCATATAGTTTAAAGTTTAGTGCTATAAACATTATAAATATATGTAGAAGTAATAGAATTTTAGAAATATTTTAGAAAAATTATATTGTTAAGAAATTGAAGATCTGTTTTCTACTAAGTCTTGTTGAAGGATTAAATGATATTTTTAATGTTCTTGGTCCATCACCTTATTTCTACTGATGTCAGTATTTAATATTTCTGGTAATTGTACCCAAAGTGGTAATTCTCCTAGGGCTATAGTATTGAGTTCATGGTATGGAGTATCTAAACTTAAAAGAAGTATATAGTGGTTCCTGTTAATGTGATGCCCTCTAAAAGAATGGACTGTATTCAGATTATTCCTACAGCATGCTACCTTGGGGGCTGATATAGAACATGAGAAACAACAGGCCCTGAGTAGACAGGAGAGAATGAGAGGAAGTTCCCCGTGTTGGGCAGAGGATTCAGAGTCAGAGGAAAGCTGGACTCTATCATCAATGGGCCCAGGAAAGGATGATTTTGCTCTGATGAGAATAATTCAGGTGCACAACAGTAGCAGCACAAGAAGTGAGCATGAAGTTTTTGAAAAACTGGACACTGGGCATGGAAATTTTGAGTAGAAAAGTTGTGCATTACCTAGAAGCTATTAGAGTGTAGGGCTGTGGCTTGACATACCGGTTTTCCCAGAGTTCTGAGGTAGGACAAAAATTGATTTCTTGTGGAATTGAAGCCCAACTTGGGATAGGGCACTACCGATAGTTTGTGCAATGTCTAGGAAATGACATAAAGAAATGTCACAAACTGCTGCAGAATTTAATGCAAAATTGTCCTTTTTTTTTTTGCAGTGAATGACAGATAAAGCTCTATATTAACAAATAAATCCCTAAAATGACAAGCTCACAATTAGTATCATTTACATAAAGCAGGAAGCCTCTAAGGAGAAGGATAGTCAGCATTTATAACGCAGATAGCAAGACCCAAAGAGTGAGAGCAACTGAATATTCTGAAACTGTAGAATAGTTTTCTTTTTTTTTTTTAAGTTTTTCGAGACAGGGTTTCTCTGTATAGCCCTGGCTGTCCTGGAACTCACTTTGTAGACAAGGCTGGCCTCGAACTCAGAAATCCGCCTGCCTCTGCCTCCCGAGTGCTGGGATTAAAGGTGTGCGCCACCACGCCTGGCTAGAATAGTTTTCTGTAAACATAAACTGGGTGAACCACAAAGATGCAGCAGGAACCTATGTGGAAGATGTGCACATGACCAGGAAACAGTCTGTGAGCTTAATTACAGATAGAACTGAACTGAAGCAGTGGCTGGGTACTAGTGTTCTAGTTAGTTTGGTTTTTCAGTCCACACATTTGCTGAGAGAAGCTCTGTGAGGGATGGTTGGCCAGTGGGCGTGCCTGTGAGGGATTCTTATACAAATCAACTGAGGTGGAAAGATGACTCATCCTGAACGAGGGCTGCCCTCGGTAGGGTTGGACTTTGATCCGCATGAACAGAAAAAGGAAGCTGAGCAGGAAGCATGCATGTACGGTTTCTGTATTCTCTTGCATGTGGACATAACCAGCTGCTTCTAGTGCCTGCCTTGGTTTTTTTTGCAGTCATGCACTATAATCTGGAATTAACTGAAAGGCAGGCTGGTTTTTGTCAGTGTTTTTTTTTTTTTTCCACAGCAAGAGCAATGGAACTGAGGCAGGTTTGTGTTAGGTTTCTCAACTAGAGCCTGATTTTATTTCATGATCTACCTACTGTTGCCCCTGCTTACCAAGTGCTACAATAGGAAAGAGAGAGAGAGAGAGAGACAGAGACAGAGACAGAGAGAAAGAGAGAGAGACAGAGAGAGAGACAGAGAGAGACAGAGAGAGAGACAGAGATACACACAGAGAGAAAAAGACATAGAGAGAGACAGAGATAGATAGAACACATCCTGAATCCCAAGCAAAGTTACCTCTCATATTATGTCTATTTTCTTGTTCCAGATAGGAGTGTGGGTTCATTTGTTCAGTGTTCAATTGACTGATGAGTGCATTGGTCCAGGTCTCTGTGGTAGTTTTTTGTTTTCTATTTCTATATTTATTTATTGACCAGATTTTTTTTATAAGGGTCAGGGAGCAAATTTTATTATACACCCTAGGATTGCCTCTAACTTACTGTTTTCCTGCCTCATCTTCCTGAGTTTTGGGATTCCAGGCATGTTTCACTATATGTAATAGGATAGTTTTATACCTTAACTATAAATGGAAAGTCTCCATTTATCAAACTGCCTAGCAGAAAGGTTGCTCTGGTTAATATTCTTTATTGCCAAATTTAATTAGGAAAATGGGCTGATTCACTTTTAGTCTGCTAGATATAGATATTTATTTATTTTAAAATAGTATATATGTTATCATAAGTATAATGTGAATTTTAGGCTTTTAGGTCTAAAACAATGTGTATGTATGTGTAAGAAATGGAGTCTTGAGTAAATTATACAGGACAAAAGAAATTGGTAGGGTCAGCTCTTCTCCTCACCATCTTCCCGGGCTCCATTGCTAACACAGAGCTTTTTAGCCATGATCTTGCACATGCTGCGAGTACTTTCTATATACCCTCAGCCCTTCTCAACTGTTTTTCCTTCTCACATGTAGGTTTGCTATTATAAACATTGCTGGCAGTTGCCTCATAGTTACTGCTTACAAATTCTCTATGTAAAATGAAAAAGTTGGTTTATAGAGTCTATCTAAAGCATATTTATATGATGAGTGTGTGTGTTCTCTTGCTTGCATCTTAAGTATTATCATGTAAAACTTTCTTCTCAAGGTAACCGAGTGGTTGGCTCATGACATTGTCATGGAAATGAGGATACAGTGGCTTCTCCAGCTCTCCAACAGGAGCCTCTGGAATCGGTCTTTACTCTTTCCAGACTTTTGGTGTTTATATTCTATATTTTAATAATAGCAAAGGCTTTTGAACTTTTAATAGAAGCCGACTCTAAATTGATGAATGTGGCTGTTGCACTTAAGACTTGCCAGACAGAAGAAGTGTCAGTAGCTGCACCTGAAGTGGAAGAGAAATAGAGCCTATGTGTGCGCCCTCTGCTGGCCACTAAGGTAGAATGCACAAGAGCACTGCATTTTGTTAGACTGATTGATCTTCACTTTTCCTTTTTCATTTTTTTTTCTCTAAATATATCCTTACTATGTTATTTGTAGGAGGGATCTATTTTCCTCTGGAAGGTGTGCTTCTTATCCTAACCTTCTGATAATTGAATTGTGTTAAATATTTTCTAGGTCATTACACAACTGTTGTCTGTAGACTTAGACTTAATTGTGATTAGGTGTAGTGCTTGGATCCCTGTCTCATTCTTGGATATGTGTGTGTCTATGTGTCTCTATGTATGTGTGTGTGTGTGTGTGTGTGTGTGTGTGTCTGTGTGTGTAAGCGAGTGTGAGTGCTTCATTACTTTCCCCCTGGAACTGAAGTCTTAGTGTCTGTGTGTGTGTGTGTGTGTGTGTGTGTGTGTGTGTGTGTGTGTGTGTGTGNTTTTTTTCTAAGATTACTCTATATTCCCTGAATTTATGTTTTCTCCAGGGACCATTCAGTTTTATTAAATTTTGGGTCTTCCTTTGGAAGGCAGTCTTTTTCCTCAGATGATATTACAGTTTTTTTTTTTTTTAACAGTGATATGTATGAGTTGAAGTTTGTCCCCAGGTATAGGTTAGGTTTTGGGAGGAGCATGTAGCCTGACATGGGGTGAGTTTCAGCCACACTCATGTGGGTGGCTCTGTGCATAAGCATCTGGGGAGCAGAACAGGGCAGGAGTGGGGCCAGCATGGGCAGCTGATATGTCAGTCAGTAATGGCACCGTTCCACTCCCATGTCAGATGCAGAAAATTGCTCATGCTGGGTTGCTAGATTCCCTGGTTTCTCCCTTTAGGACGAGTGTGCCTGCTGGGTGTATTCAGGGTTGTGATGCCCCTCATCAGTGATTGTAATGTTTGGATCTGTGTTGCTTCTTCAACACCTTAGAGAAAAAGAGGAAAACTTGTCCCTGTCCTCCATAGTGACAGAATAATTATTTTTGTAGAAAAGATAGAAATGCATTTTTTTATTGAGGTTCTTGTCTCCCTCCATAGGCTTCCTTATTCTAGACATTTCAGATAAACAGAGTCCCTTGTACCTGGCTTTTTTCTCTGTGGGTTTCTATGCCATTTATGATGTCTTGCAACTTTTAATGCGCCTGTTAGCTTACTGTGTGCTGTCTTTGAAGAAATGCTCATTCATATCCATTTTCTGTTTTTTAATATGGTTTATTAGTCTTTCACTCTTGAGTTGTAAGAGCTCTTTATATGTTCTGTATATAGGTCCCTTATCAGATATATGATTTGAAGATTGTTCTTTTCTTGATAATATGAAAAAGTTTAACCATACCATAATAAAGTCAAGTTTCTTATTTATTCTTTTGGTGTAATATCTATTTGCCTACTCAAAGGTTAAATATATTTATGCCAGTGTTTTCTTTCAGTTTTTAAGTTCTCTTATTTGTAGGTCTGTGATACACTTTGAGTGAAAAAAAGAAAAGAAATGTTTTATGGTGGAGGTGGTGTCAGTCTGTCTGTGTGATTGTGTGTGTAAACCACAGGACAACATGCAGGGAAGTAGATTTTCTTTTTTTACTGTTGGGGTCCCAGAGATTAAATTCAGGTCATCGTACTGGCAGCAAGTGCCTTAACATACTGAGGTATCTTGCCAGTCCATTTTTGAAGAGTAATGTTTTAGCTTTTCATATAAAGATGTACAGCTAGGTAATCTTGATAACAGAGAGAACATGCTAGAATATTACTGATTGAGTAAACACTACTCTATATACACAAAACAAAAAGTAAAACAGAAATATAACAAGAACAACAGCAAACAAACAAACAAACAAACACACACAAATTGGCATTATAGCACTATAGGATGCAAGTTAGTCCTTATTCTAATTTTTGTGTGTAGCTGTAGGATCTAGGAAAGCTAGGAGTCATTAGTTTATGAAAAACACAATTTGGCATAGAAACCACAGACATACAAAGGAATGAATGATAAATCCACTAATTATAAGGTTTTCTGTTGACTTACTTTCTTGTCTCCACCACAGATTTAAGTCAGTTTATAATTTCATGGTGAGTCTTTTAGAAAGATTCTTTTTAGAACATTTCATCAAGTTTATCTTTTCTCTACTCAGATGGCTTTCCATCTATGTAAACAGCAGAAAAACTGACTTTATAGTATTTTATACAGTTATTATGTTAAATGTGCTCAGTAGTGCTTGACCCTTACTAAATGGACAGATGGTCTCCATTACTTTATCTGGGCCACAGACCCTGCTTGGTAGACCATAATTTCATCTAGTTTTGGTTTGGTCAAATGAGCTGGAGAGTGATTATAAACTCTCCTTTTGGGTAGGGTCATTTATGTAATGGGCCCACTTCATACACTACTGGTCCCACATATCGGTAGAAAGAGCCGTTCCTTAGCAGCCTCAGCTGTCTGATTGGAACTACTTGTACTTTATATACATAGATAGCCATGGAGTGTTGCAGGAACAATCTGGAGGGTGTGCTAAAGGTCTACACCTTGTCCTACTGTCCAGTATAATATTTTTGCCATTTTTAGACTGATGTCCATTACTGCATTATTTTATTTATGTGGTGCTATGAATGGCAGGCCTAGTGCATGTCTAGCATGCACTCCAAGGATTCAACTGTAGACCTAGCCCTGATCTTTTTCTACCATTCCCCTCTTCTTTCCTTCTTTTGGTAGGGTCTCGCTGCAGTCCAGGTGATCTTTGAACTCACAAAACTGCTTTAAGCAGTGAGTGCTAGCGTCATAGTGTAGGACAACACAGCAAGCTCTGATTTGCAGCCCGCTCCACCGTCCCTTTCTCCTCTTTATCCCCTCCCCTCCTTTTTGTCCTGTTCTGTATTGACAAGCTAAGGAGCCAAGGATTATGACATAGGTTTGTAGTCTGCTTACTTAGGAGACTGAGGCAAAATAAGCATTTAGTCCTGATAATTCAAATCAGTTTGCACAACAAAATGTGAACATGCACACGCACACACACACACACACACACACACACACACAACTGATAAGCAGAATCTAAATTTTCTTGAGAGTAAAATCAGGTCAACTTTGGGATGGATAATAGTAGATCTATTAGAACCAAAAAGGTTTTATCCTGAGAAATTTGTTGCATGAAATATAATTAACACCAGACCTTTTTCATGAGCGGATTAATCATTTGTGATTAATTTGAAATGATTTCCCTGTTTGCCTATGTTTTATATTGAAGAGATGGTTATGCAGCTCTTTGGATGCTCTTAGGACTATGTCCTTGAGATGTAAAATTCAGAAGGAAGAATATTTTAATTGTTGGTACATGATCTGCTTCACAAATTGTGTTTTAGCAGTGTCTCCCTGAATTTTTCCTTGCCAAACTATCTCAGTTCAAATTTCCTTTTCTTTTTATGTATCTCCCCACTTTTATTTTGCAAAGCAGAGATTACATGTTGGTATCTTTAATTTATGCTTTACTTGATCCACTTGTGTGAAATAAAACTACTGTTAAAATTGGGGAAGTTTCATGTAATAATACAGTTCTGAAGCTCCAGGTAATGAGGTTGTGACTGGCATTCAGCTGTGCTATCACTGCCTGTAAAAACCAGGTCCCCATCCACAGCCCTCTAGTGTGCTCTCATCCTATTCCTCTGTACCAGTAGGCACTGCCTTATGGCCCAGTATTAAAATATTAGCTTGTGCCCACATTTGTGTTTGTGATTTCAAGGAAGTCACACGTTGCAATCCAGAGCTGCATCCTGTAATAGATTTTCTTGAATCCAATGAACGCTTGTGACTTCCAAGGCTCTAAGGCACACAACATGCTGTTTTTCTTTCTCTTAAAGAGCTCCCTTTCCCCCAGACTGTATAGAGAGAGGTTAGGACCACATATGTGGATCTGCCCTTGCCAACCTTTAATTTGTGGAGGCCAAAACATTTATAGTTCTATGAGGGTGGGATGGGACAATACTGGAAACAGTTGTTTTATGTGCTGTAGTGACTTTTAATGTGGGGAACATTTGCGTGGTGTGGGGACAATATGATTCTAATTATTTGTGCTTAGGGTATGCTATGTAAAGACTTTCTGAATGACCTTTAATATAGGTTTCCTTACACAGCAACTTCCGTATACATCAAGGGCAGATTAGGCTTCTGGTTTTGGCTTAGGGGATGTATTACCCGTTGGGTGAGGATGTTGAAGTTTCCCTCACTAGGCAGCAGTAAGACAGCTGAGTCGTAGTGTAATGTGCTTGTCCCTCTAGACTCTTGCCTTCCTCTCAGGGAGGTTTCCCCCTGTGACAAATAGTGTCTCATTAACACGAACAGTCATGTAATTTCAGTTACATTTTCCTTTTCCCTTGCACTGTATTTAGGAGATTATATTGATTATTTTGAATTTTATCTTCTACCTGTTACATTGTGAATTTTGCTTCAGGATAATAAGGGATTGTTGCAACTTGTATGTTATTTTAGAGTTGAAACTTGTATTTTTAGCATCATAAGGAGTGTGTACATATCCAAAGATCACTGTGGCCTCCTAAGGAACACTAATTCAGCCATTATCTAGGGATCCCCGAGCTTCTGCATTTCATAGATATTCTTTGTGTCATGGTACACTGGAAGCAATGGATAAAGTCAGCTGCTTTCATTTCTGCCCTAGTCCACCTGTCCCACTTTCAAGTGTACTGTAGATAGATACCTTGGATGCTTCTTAGGCTTGTTAAAAATTCAGGATCTTCTCAGTCTCTCCTGTAACTCTGATTCTATGTGCTACTGTAGTGAGCTCTGTAGATATGCAGATCTAGGCAGTCTCACTGTGAACATGGGGAGAGGCTGGGCCCCTTTTTAAGGACATGAGAGGTAATGCTAAGGGATTCGAGATACAGCAGAGGCAGGGTAATACCTGGTTGGTTGGATTTTCTCTATCGATGAGTCCAATCACCACGTTGGAGGTGGTGTAACACACACCACTAGAAGATCAAGAAGAGATCACCTGGCTCCTTTTACATCAGTTCAACTCTGAGGACTGTGACCTAAAAAGCGGAGTACATTTGCAGATAATCTACAGATTTATTGTAGGATTATTTGGAAGTCACATGAAAGGACAGGTGCTTTAAAGGGGCGGCAAGCCCGGTTCTAAAAGAGAATTAAGGGAACTGTATCAAGTGATGAGTTTCTGATGGTCATCAGTTGCACATTAGCAGATTAATAAGAGGTTTGCAGGGAGTTGGGCTTCCTCTGCTGGCACTGTGATCAGTGGTAGGAACCAGCCAAGGGCCCAGGCCAAGGTGAACCATCTTCCAGCTTAAAGGAGCAAACATGGGTGGGGAACTTGGAGGCTGGGAGAGTTGATAGGTCAGTAACCCTGAAAGCCTGTGGTGTGGCTGCAAGGTTACTCATAGCAAACATTACAAACATTCCCCAGCTTACATGGATGCATATATTGGGGAAATGCTGGTGTGTTGAAAAAGTCCTTAAACAAATAATCAAAATGTCTGGGTTTTCTCTAATGGAAGGTACCAGATACCCTAAATATCCCCCCTGCCAAGTAAAGGCTCTCTTGGGGTCATTTTCTTAGTCATTCCTAGAGTTGCTAAACTGGAAAGAGATGTGTATATGGTCTGGTTGTACACATACTATGATGGTTCTAACACTGTGATTCCTATTGGAATAAAAGTAGGGACATATGGTAACCTACTGAAGGCACATATCAGTTAGGGTAGAAGAGGAGAGTACCCAGACAGTGGCAGAAGCTGTCTGAAGACAGTCTCTACAGAGGACAAAGGATAAGGACAAAGGATAAGGATGAAGTCAGTGCAGGGTAAGCTGAGAAGACTGGGGAATGTCTGTTCCCAAACGTGTTCATGGCGACAGATAGCAAGAAGTATTAATTCTGGGGCTGCTCATCCAAAACACCTTTAAAGTATGCTTAGGACATGCCAGTTTGTCCTTCTATGCTCTCTCTTTCTTCTTTCTGTTCTCAAGAATGTACTAGAGCTTAAGCAAGCATACCAGTTGTGGGAAATTCCTCATCACAGCAATATCAAAGTAACTAAATTACTAATAATTTGGGGAAGGGGGGAGTTAAACCCCTAGGAGACACCACCTCATACCTGCTTAAAAAGACTTACAAGAGAGGCAAAGATGCGTTGGAGAGGATACAGGGGAAAATTGGTCCTCTGTACATTGTTGCTACAAGTGTAAGGCGTTACAAAAAAGAGAATGGACACTCCTACAAACATAGAAATTGAGAACATGTGATCCACTAATCCTGTTTCTAAGTATACAGCCCAAGGACAGCCAGTTAGTTAAACAACATCCAAACACCTAAAGTTTTTGCACTGTTACTCAAAATATCCAAGATACTGATATCTGGAGAATTAAATTGAGGGGAAAGTGAGATATATATGTACATAATGAAATATGATTCATCAAAAAGCAAAATCCTGCTATTTGCAATTTAATAAATATGAAGAACATTCTGCTAAGTAAAATAAGACAAGAACAAAACAACAATATTGTATGATCTCACATGTAGAATGTTTCAAAAGTCAAGGACCAGCAAGATGGCCTATGAGGTAAAGACACAGGTCACACAAGCCTGATGACCTAAATTTGTTCTCAGAATCCACATAAAAGTGGGGAAAAACCCAAACTCCACAAAGTTGTCCTCTGACAAAGTTGTCCTCTGACTCACCTACTATGCCATATGCATGTCCCACATGAATACAACTCGCACGCATACACACACACACACACACACACACACACACACACACACACACACACACACACTGGCCTAATCAAAATACTTTTTATGCAAATTAGACAGATGATTCAGAACTTAAATGATCCTGGTTACTTTCTGCAGTATTGTTACATACAAAAATACATACATGTATATATTTATATGTATATAGAAATGCAACGTGCTGAGCTCATTTGTTGGCCCCTTCACTCGTGATGTATGTGTGTGTGTGTGTGTGTGTGTGTGTGTGTGTGTGTGTGAGTGAATGCGTGTGAGGGCTAGTTATTTGGGATTGGATTATCAGGGGCTTGTCTCTGAGTCTCTTAAGAAGGCCTCTCTCCCTTGCTCATTTCTTTGCAGCCTTTTTTTTTCTTTGCTTGTGCTTTTGGTGTTTTATACAAGAAAAATAAATAAATAGCCAGTATCAGTGTCAAGAAGCAATTTTCCTTATGCCGTTCTCTAGTAGTTTTATAGTTTTGGCTAACTATTTAAGACAGTTAAATAAAATGGCTTGGGTTTAGCCAAAATATTTTAAATAATAATAGACTGTTAAATGAGTTATGATATGTTTGCTGCTTCCTTTAAAGACCAGGAGTATAATCTAAATCACCCTGGCCATTGACACCTTGGCAGCCTACTTTGGGCCTTTGTTGCTAGG
Source organism: Mus minutoides (assembly GCA_902729485.2). Lineage (NCBI taxonomy): Eukaryota > Metazoa > Chordata > Mammalia > Rodentia > Muridae > Mus > Mus minutoides. The sequence continues at coordinate 18,254 of LR752320.1, read as the reverse complement.
ACAGGATGATAACCATCTCTTTCAAGGTAAAATGTGGGGTATATGTTGGAGTGGTTTTGTTTTTGTTTGTTTGTTTGTTTGGTTGTTGTTGTTGTTGTTTGTCATTTTGTTTTGATTTTGTTTTCCGGACAGGGTTTCACTGTGTACCCCTGGCTAATATGGTACTGGTTATATCGACCAGGCTGTCCTGAAACTCACAGGGATCTCCCTGGCTCTGGTTTCTAAGTGCTTGAATTCAAGGCATGCACACCCACGCCTGGCTACTTATAGGGGTTTTATTCGGTGTAGGGAGATAATTTAAGTAGGGGCCATCATAAAGTGACTTGAAGTTTGGTGGGGCAGTAGGGTTCCGGGCAGCCATTGGTCACTACTTCCTTTGCCTGTTCACAGCAGATCACAGGTGAGGATGGCACTTGTGATGGGGACTGAAGCAGTCCTGGGCAGAGTGGAAAACTACATGAGGAGTCTTCAGTTCCTTCTGGGGTCATCTTTGATCTAGAGGCATGTGAGGTATCCATCAGGCCCAAGTGCTTGTGAGCAGTGGACAGTGAAGTTGTGGGGTTATGAGGACATTGTAATCTGATTAAAGAGACTTAATAGAAACATTTTAGATTTTCCTTCGAACATGAGAAATCTTTCCCCTGAAAATCTTTAGGAAGGAATTTATTTTTGTTCATGCTGAGTACTCTTTAATAGTTAGACAACACTGCCCCCTGGTGGACAGAGTCTGTGATGCTTTCAGTGGCACTTCCCCAGTTGTGAGGCACCATTTCAGTTGCTTTCACTTAGATCTGAGATGAGGGAGACAGAGTGAGCATCTTTGCCTTCTGTTTAAGTTAATTTGGAGGCTTAGGAAATTTCCATTCATATCTTAGTCTCATTAGGACATCATGGAATAAAGGTTTAAAGTTTTCATATTTAAAAATACTCAGATTTATAAGATGAGAGACATGAATGATCTCTCCTAAGTGAGCTAAGATGAACTATGATGGTATGAAACAAGGACTGGAGTGTTACTGGATTTCTCTACTGTAAGTTTGAAAAGCTTCTGAAGAAACAAATTGATATAGAAATAGATTGCTGTGGAAGTTTCTCAACTGGTACTTGTTAACTGATATATATATATTGTGTGTGTGTTTGTGTGTGTGTGTAAAATTTTGGGGTCCAACCTGATTTTTCTGTCCCAATTAACTACTGACCTTTGTTTACATCCATATTTGTGCATCTGTAATCTATATATCTATACATTAATCTGTGACATACATCTTATAATTCTAAATATCTATATATTTATTTCTACCTATCTGTAATGTATACATCATCTATACAGTAATCTCTGACATGCATCTTATAATTCGACATGGCTATACATTTATCTCTGATGTACATCTTTATCATTCTAAAGCTATAAAATGCTATCTGGGAATCTAGGAAGCAAAGGTCACGCCTCCATCTTCTGCATGATTAGACTAAAACGTGCACAGCTGTAAAGTCCCTGTCAGGAGCTCTGGTACCTTTCACAGTGCTCTTCAGCCTTCAGGATGAGCTGATACAGTTCTTCCTCAGATAAGGTTACTCAGACTTACCCTGGCTAAGTCACTACCTCAGGTCACATGGCTTCTAAGTTACTATCTCACTTCATGTAGCAGCTAAGTCATGTTGTTGGCATGGCTGTTCAAATGTGAATTTAGGAGCTGAGTTTTCTCACCAAGTCCTGTAGCCTTCCAGAGAAGCACAGCTTAATACAATTCTCTGACTCAAGGTTTTGTGTCTCCTGAGGAGTTGGGCAATGAGGATCGAGTGGAAGTCCCTGCTTCCATCCCCAGTGAACCAAAGCTACCTTCTCTCTGATTTGCTTACTGAACTTCCACACTAAATATCATTTGAAGGAACTTATTTTTTTTTTAACCGGTTAAGATAAAACCAAAAACCTTTCTGGATATTGACATACAGCAAGCAGTATGTATAGTATCCCCTCTTATTTTTCTTTTGGAAGGGAAAGTATATGTGTATAGCCTAAAGCATTGGATTATTTAGTACAGATTACTTTCAGTTATTAGCATTTTAGAGCTGATGACAGGGCCATTAAAGAGGAAAGCAAAGTCTTCATGGGACATTCTTCTCTATCTTAAGGGGCCAAGATGTGGGTGTTCTCTGTTCCTTACACTTGGAACACCCATCCCTCCACTTGTCCTTGTATAACTTTCAGGACTCCGTTAGAAGCTATAGTTTCAACTTGCAGTGTTGTGGAATTAGAAATTTCTTGAAAACAAATACAAAATAACTAGGAAGCAAGAATTAGCATTCATTGTACCCACTACTAAATAAGCTCTGTCTTTGTTATTGTTATTCCTGTGCTATTCAGAGACTGAAGTACCTAGGCATTTATTAAGCTGATGGTATTAATGAGACTATGGCCATAAAATTTCACTATATGAGGAACTTGGCATTATGTTATTCATAAATATTCCCGTTGCCTAAAATGGAACCTTGAGATTTGATAGAGGTAGCACAATGCAAAACAAAACAAAATACCTTGGTTGGCTTTTTTTTCCCCCTAAGACTGACACTGCTGTGTAACTCAGGCTGGTCTTAAGGTCACTGTAAAGTTCAGGCTTGCCTTAAACTCATCATGCTTCTGCCTTAGTTTTCCAAGTACTGATATTCCATGTGTGTGCGTAGGAAAAATCAGCTTAGTGTTTACCTTTCTGATGGTGGGTGGCTAATTATTTCAAATTTGGGTCTTTTAGTTATCCTTGGAAGAACTGCCCTGGTGAATTTTGAGTCAATCATAGTTAAAATAAATAGAATTAAACGTTGAGGTATTGTTTTAAATTTTTAATTAAAGGAAAATGAGACTTTTTAAATGTGGTGACATGTTTTCCACAGTTTGTTGGGAACTGAAATATGTAGTTTGGATTCTTATATCTGTCTAGTTTAAAAGAAAAGAAGGACAAATTAGTTATTAAATAAAGAGATGGAAAGATAGCTCAGTGGTTAAGAGCACTGACTGCTCTTCCAGAAGTCCTGAGTTCAATTCCCAGCAACCACATGGTGGCTCACAACCATCTGTAATGGATTCTGATACCCTCTGCTGGTGCGGCTGTGGACAGTTACATGTACTTATATACATGAAATAAATAAATAAATAAATCTGAAAACAAATCTAGGGATGAGCTATCTTCCGAGGAAGACTGGGATGATCAGGGAAACCCCTAAGGCCTCTGAAATGGTACAAGTTATTGCTACTGCTGTCGGTTGCCCACCAGAACCAGATGCTAGGATACTATTGCCGAAGATACTGCACACTTGGTTTCAGAACAGAAGAATCAAGTTGGAAACGAGCTGGAATCGTCTTTGTTGTCTATATGTCATAGTCCCTGAAGGAAGGTGCTATTCAGTTTGCTAGGGGATGGGGTGGATGGGGTTGTCATCAGTAGTCTTCCTTAGCTGTGGACGCTGAGTGCTACACTATTAGCACTGGACAAGATTTGCCAAGACAACAACTTTCTAATTGGATTTGTGGCTTTCTAAGTAGCAAGGAATTGACATCTCAGACTGAAGTCAAACCCTTAAGTCAAAAGCCCTTGGCTGAGGAAGTCATAGGCCCTAAGTGGGAACTTACTGAATGGACCTGACAAACTGCCTTCTAAATATTTATATTTATGTCCATAGGTTAGTGATGCTGAAAGCTTTGGTCACTATAGCTTCTCTTTTGAAATAGGTGGCAGTTTCTGCAGAAACTTATAACTAAGAACAAATAATTGCTCAGCCTTAACTGGGTAGTCTTCATCATCCCCTCCAAGGGAACAACACAGAAGAGGCAGAAAAAAAATATAGCTAGAGGAAGGAGAGGGATCCGTGGGCTGGGGTCTTTTGAGCATGGCAAGGATGTCCTCTTGAACTCTAAATATCTATGATTACCTGAATAAGGTCTACTGGCAGCTGAAGGTTGATGCGGGAAGCGGGGAGGGGAATTCTTTAGTGGTATAGGCACTTATAAGTTGTCCATGCTCCTATCTAGAGACTTACTTTTAAAGTTATCGGGTCACAAGAGTAAAGGACACAAAAGTAGAAAGCAACTAGTTGGGAACAGAAAGGGGATCAGTGAATCAGGAGGGTACTGAACAGGTATGGCAGGGGATGAATATAATCAAAATATGTTCAATGCTTGTATGAAAATGTCATCTGTTGTTATGTATATTTAATACATGGCTATGAAAATAACAACAAAAGGAAAGCAGGATCTTCAAAACACTCAATTTCTCCAAGTATGTTGGGTCTGCTGCCTATTGCTCATTGCTAAGTTTTGGCTGATAAGGAGCTAGTAAATTAACAAACAAGGCCATATTCATAGGAACTATTTTGTTGCATGTTCTTTTACACTGTACCCTCCTTTAGCTCCAGAAAGTGACCGTGCTACCAGGCCCCACTGGGATTCCCTTGAATCCTTGAATAAAAGACACAGCACAGTTGCTCAATCACAACTTGCCTTCTGGCACAATTGCTGGGTGCTACTATCTCCGGCTTGGGAAAGCATGTTCTTACCAATTTCTCATCTCAGTCTCTTCACCTGCCCTAAACCTCACCTGCTAATCTCCCCTGACCATCTGCCTGTAGGAGCGGCCTGTGTGGCCATTCTGTTTTCACATCTCACATGGTTGCCTAGTTCTCCTCTCTTCAAAGCAAAATTCTGTCCTTCCTTGCATCCCTCCACCGGCCTCCCAGGACCTGCAAATCCCACCTGTACCTTCCACCCAGCTATTGGCCCAAGGCTTCCTTTACTGACAGATCAAGAACCAATTGGGTAGCAGGACCTTAGCATTAGACCACCCCCATAGTATTTAATAGAAACAGTACATGATTTAGTGTCAAATGACTGATCTAAGTCTAATGAAAGGATGTTTAATTGTATGCCAAGATCCTGCATAAAAGCAAACCGTAGCTTCTGCAAGGTGACAATATAAATGCCAAGATCATTACATACCCTCAATCAATACTACAAATATTGGAGATGAAGATCAGCAGGGAACCTGGGGGGTGTGGTCAGCAGGGAACCTGGGTGGGTGTGGTCAGCATATTGTATTACATGGGCGGATAACATGGGCATGGGTGGTGCCCTGTGAGGGAGTGCAGATAGAGAGATGAGTGAGTCAAGAAATGCCCATTGAGGAAGTACAGTACTGCGATGATCCAGAGTGGACACTCCAGGGGAACCTTACCTGTACCTCAGTCTCACTGGCCACTCCTTTTGGAGGCTGCCACTTTGTCATCCTTCAGGCTTGCCTTTGTTACTGAGCCAGCTGTCCAGAAAGACACTGCTGAGTTGAAGGTTACATCTGATTTCTTGGTTGGTATTTGCCTCTGCATTCTGTATCCATTGTTTATTATTGATTATTATTGATCCATTAGTTTACCTGCATCCATCAGTTCATTTGTTATATCCTACAGATGGTTTGCTTTTTAACCAATTCATGATGTAAACTTAAGTTGTTGGGTTTTTATGTATGTATGTATGCATGTATGCATGCATACATTTTTATTTTTCTGAGGCAGGGTTTTTCTGTGTAGCCCTGGCTGTCCTACAATTTTTTTTTTGTAGACCAGGTGGGTCTCGAACTCAGAGATCATCCTGCCTCTGCCTCCTGAGTGCTGTGTTTGGTTTTCTGTGATATCTTGTACTCATTCTTTGGTGCAAAGTTCAATAGAAAAGGAAGTGTCTATTTGGCAAAACATTTAACAAATCTGACTTTTGTTTATGAAAGTTGATTGAAAAGAAACTAAAATTTATGAATATATCATGAATATTGTTATTCACTTCTAGTTTTATTTGAGGATGTGTTAATGCTGTTGTCATTTGGTTTTGGAGGTTATTTGTGTGTCAGAGCTTGAATGTGTGGTGTGTGTGTGTGCCTGTGTTATTTGTCAATGCAAGTGTAAATGTATGGAGGTCAGAGGACAAGCTTTGTTGTTGAACCTAGTGTTTTAATTTTAAACCTGAGGAATTTATAGTTATCTGTTCTTGGCTTGTTTCTTTGTCTGGGTTGTTGTTTTAGGTTTTGAAACCACTGATCCTGAAGGCTTTGCATACAGGAATGTCTGAAATCTACAGGAACTCTGTACTGTGCCTTTTCACAGACCATGAAAGTGTCCCCAGGAGCCGAAGGAACCAGAAATCCTTCAGACTGGCCCTGTCTTCCTCTCCTCTCTATCTCTCTGCTCTTCTCTGTAAATTACCCCCTTTTCACTGATAATAGTTTTTAAAAGTACTTTTTATTTCATGTCTTGTGTGCATCTATGTCTGTCTGAGTACCATGTGTGTGCTGTGCCCTCAGAGGGCAGAAAAAGAATCAGATCGGGAACTACCGTTATTGATTCTTGTTAGCTGCCATATGGGTGTTGGGAGTTTAACTCTATTCTCTGGAGAGCAGTCAGTACTTAACTGTTGAGCAATCTTTTCAGACCTTGTTTATGTTTTCCTTTCTTTTTTTTTTAATACTACGGTACAATAGTTTGTTATACAAAAACAAAAAGTCAAAAGAAAACAAAAAAAACCCCTGCCACATTCTTTTTTAGTACAATGAAATTTCTCTAAATGTAGTAACATTAAAATGAAAACTTAAACAATTTAATTTATGAGCAGATAATAGGAGACCCTCTGAGGAATTTTTCTTTTACTTTAAAAAATAGGCCCCTAGACCTTTTATACAAAATTTGTATCAATATTTGTGTGTGTTTTCTGTGGGAGGAGGATCAAAAGGTTGTTCTGTGAGACTTCTCTTCTATCTAGGTAGCAGAAAGCAGTTTAAGGATTATATTTTCCTAGTTCTAGAAATCCAAAAGTTACTCTAAATCAATCATTTCTATAAGATGTTTACTATAAAATTACAAAATAGGCTTTTCTAATTAGTTCATATGAAAATGTGGTATTCCAGTTGTTTTTAAAAGACTTCACACTGGGAAGATCAAAAGGATTTTTTTTAGAAATGATATAATTTCCTTGAAGAGACTAGTTGTTTTAATATTTATAAATATGAAGAAGGTTACATTTGTTTCATGTCTGTATATTCATGGAAGGCTTCGGATGTTAACATGCTATGGTAGTTTTCTAGGATAGTCCATAGACATTCTAGGCCATCGAGATAACAGTAACTAAGCAAGACAGTATAAAATCATAAAAATGTAAGGGGCTCCTATAAAAGTGCAGGCCGCGTGTATTAGGGCTTCACGAAAGGGGGATTTGATCTGGGGATGAGAAGTGTAGAACATAGCTGGATATGAGGGGATAACTGAGTGAAGATCTGGAAGTGATTATGTTTTCCACAGTTGACTAATGGAGAGGCAGCATTCCCTTCCCTTTCTTTAACAGAATGGATTCTTCATCCTGGCATCCTGGCTCCTTCTAGTGTATGCGCGCGCGCGCGCACACACACACACACACACACACCCACCAACATGCATGGTCTGTCTTGCTTTCTCTCTCTGCCTCTCTCTGTCTTTGTCTCTGTCTCTCTCTTTCACTCTAAAATGCTAGAAGGACAAAACAGTAGGTGAGCAAGTAAGAGAGTTAATGGCCCAGTCACCAAAGATCTCTAATATTAAGGTCAAACAGGGGCTGGCAGACTATGTATGGCCCTTGGGCCAATTTCTTGTGCCTTTGTAGGTAATGTTTCATTGGTGTGTGGTCTTGTATTAATTTACTGTTGCTTATGGCTGGCTCTGCTGCCTTGGTAGAGTTATTACTATGGAGACCACAGAGGTCAATTTATTATTTAGAAATAGAGTTTTGTTATGTAGTCCTTGTTGGGCTTGGTACAGTCCAGGATGACCTGGAACTCCTGGTAATCCTCCTGCTTCCCAAGTGCTTAGATTTGGCCTGTGATAGTAGGCCTTGCAGTTTTCTGATCTTTTAAGGAAAAAGTGCTAATCCCTGAGTTAAAGAATTACAGATATAAGTTTGCTGGAAATCTGTTTCCAGTTTCTGTTTACTTTTGCTTTGGGCAAGGGTTGCACCCAATTGGATGCTGGTGACAATATTGCCAGCAAAAGTGTGGAGCTGGGGGTGTAATCAGTGGAAGGGTGTGTGTTCAGCATACATTCTCTTGGACTCTGTACACAACACATATACACACATAAAATGACTGATTAAAAGATGTAGGAATATTAAATACAGGGGAGGATGTTGATCACGTTTGGTAGTTAAGATCAGCCATTAACTTCTAAGCAGTACTCTGCTTAGAACTCTTAGAAAAGTTTAAGTGCATGGATGCATGGAACTATAGCCCTGGTGATGAGAAACTGGGTGATAGGAAGACTCGGACTATGTCAGGAAAGTAACAGAAGATGCTAATGATGCATTTAGATTAGGCATTCTTATACTTTTGGTTGTGAGTTTAGCCTTTAACAGCTGAGTCATCTCTCCAGCGTCAATTAGGCATTCTCTATCAGGAGCTAACTGCTCTTCATAGAAAGCAGGCACTGTGGTTTTGACATATTGAATGTGTGACATGGAACATATGAAAGACCGAAATTAACTCTGCCTCTGGGACAGGGTCTGCTTTCCAGGTTACACTAGGAGCAGATTTAGAGAGTAAGCTACTCTTATTCAGCCTCTTTACCTACCTTCGGAAAGTAAGAATCTTTCTCGAAAGTCAAGGTTTTCTCCTGGTGGTACCTGTAGAAGACAGACTTAAGCTTGTGAGAGTGGTGAGATGCTGTGCATGTTTAACAGCATTTATTATGGGAAACGACTTAACCATGTGTGGAACATAGGCATGGTGCTCAAAATGGTCTTCTGTGTATGTAGCACACCTTAACCCTTCAGGCAAAATGCAGGCCTTTCCTTTCCCTGAGACTTCACTGGAGACTCGGGTCTCTTCTAGGTGTGATGTAAATTGTCTGGGCTGTGCAAAACTGCTTCCAGTTATGCTTTACTTACATTTATATAATTCTATAATGACAGTTATATTTATAATCTCATTGTGTTTAATTATCTCAGTTGCCTTTGCCCCATTACTTTGATGAAATGATTTGGGTAAGCTGTTGTGTCTCCTTTTTACAGTCCTTTGTATTCACTGATTTTTTTTTTTTTGAGACAAAAATCTTGTTACATAGATGAAGTTTCTCCCGAACACACAATGTTGCCTATACTGTCCTCAAACTAATAATGTTCCCCTAGTCTCCTGAGTTCTGGAACTATACCAGGCTTTGAATAAAATTTTTACAGTTACTTTCTCAGTATAATTAAAACAGTAACTGGGGAAAAATGATGTACTTTTCTCATAAATTTGGTTTGAGACGAAAATTGACAGATATTCTGTGAAACTGTCTTTATAATCATGAAATGACATTACAGTAAGTCTCAACATTGATACCACTAGCCATAATTATGGTTCTACATTGATGGCCTTAGGTGTCCAGACCAGACCTCTTTCCTAAGCTTCAGTCTACCTCACTCTTCTATTGAGTGGGAAGACTGTATCTGAAGAGATTATGTCATAGGATAAAGGAAATCTGCCAATCATTAGTAAATTCAAAAGTACCTGTAAACCCGCTAGAGCAGACATCTGAGGTGTAGAAGCAGGTTAGACTCTGAGAGTAGAACCATGAAACAAGGCAAGTGCAGACAAGCTGTGCTCTGCTGACTTTATAAAGTCAAGTGCACTAGGAATCCTACAAGAAGGACCTAAAGTTCTCAGAGCTACATTTTCGTCTGTTCTGTAGTTGCTTCAGGAAAGATGGATCCTGGGAGATTTCTAACACAAGGAAGGTACTGGGATGTAACCAGCGACTGAAACTGAAGCGAAAGAACTTAAGAGGTTCTTCTCTTTATTACAGAAGTTACTGGGGTGGTGAGATTCTTCAGGGCGGGGGGGGTATAGGGTTCTTTTTATTTTGTCTCCCCAACTGTTGGAATGCTTACCATTCAGGCTGTTTCATTCCGACCTCCTCTTCTGCAGCCCATGCTTAAGAAAGCAGAGAGCCAAGGGTGTCTGTCCTATGCTTTGCATTATAAGGACTCTTGGAAGGCTGCCACCAATAGTAGATTGCATCTTTTGGAAACCTGTGATTTGTGGATTGGTTAACATTTGGATGAAGCCAACAGAAATTGTCCTTTCTTCCTTTCTAATCATCCCTCTGCCCAATCCTAGCAGCTTTTCTCAGAGTTTTGGAAAAAGAAGCTTAGTTTAAAGTAAGCTAGTTATGGTGGCATAGGCCTATAAACTCAGCATTCAGGAGACAGAGGCAGAAAAATCACGAGTTTATGGCCCTCCTGGGGGTATTTGAGATGCTGTCACTACACCAAGCAATGGTAGTTATTGATAATAAGAGTTACAATAATTACTTTTGAGCTTTTATCATTATTTATTATCTGAGTGGTTTATTTGTATTCATACTTTATTTAATCCTTAGTGTAACCCTATTATTATTTGTATGTTTGTGAATGAAGAAGCTGACTAGAAAGGTTAAATAACCTTAAAGTGACACAATTGGAAGGGAATGAAGTCTGGATTACAAGTCCAGATCCTGTGCCTTCACCACAGCATTTCCTAACCAAGAAGCTACACACCCACAGCTTAGAGTTAATAAACTCAAGCTGGGAGATTTTAAGCCTTTCCCCAAGTAAGACAAGCTGTCAGCTTCATTCCTGTCACCAAGTCTGCTGTTCCTAGATACACCATCTGATCTTTGTCCCCTGCGTATGAATTAGTCTTCTTGAGAGATGGGCCTACTTGGTTTGCTGTAGTTTCAAACCCTGAACATTTCTTTCAGAATTCTTTCTTTGCATGCAGACTTCTGGGAAGTGTAGCTTGGTGGTACAGAGGGTGAGCTTTAGAGTCATAGTTTCTGAGTTTGAGTTCCTTCCAGTGGTGCCTCTTTTACTCATCTGATCTGACAGGACTCACACCTCTTTTGTATTTTAGTAGTCTCATCAATAAAATGGGTTCATAATAGTAGCTATTGTAGAGACCTCTGGGGGATAGATGGATTCACAAAGTGAAACTTCTTAGTTCAGTGTCTAGCATATTACTACACATTTTCTAACCTAATTATATGATTTATAAAAATGGCCATTCATTTTTATAAATTAAAATAAATTTTATAAATTAATATTTTTTTATAAATTAAAGTGAGCACATTTTCTGGCTCTTGGTTGCTGGTTACTGAGTGTATGAAATAGAAAAGTTTTTTGAAGTGTCTGTGTTTCTCATGCTGATTGCAATATTAATGATTCTGAAGATGAGTTACTTACTTTTTATTTTTTCCAGTGCTGGGGATCAAACCCAGGGTTAGGTAGGCGCTGTAGCACAGATGGACACTCTCCACCCAAGATTTATTTTTAATATTTATATCAAGTCCAAGAGTCAATGTTATGTTATTAACCATGTGTTAATTTCATATTATTATTTATAAGATGAGTGCTTTTACTGAGATTGCTTGAAAAGTATTGCATGCACCCAAAGTACTGTAGGTGATGTGAAAGTTTATCCCATTGCTTTTAAAACTGGATCACAACATCTTTGAATCTTTTCACGGGACATTTCCAATTACTATCAATTACCCGTTAAATATTAATTTATCACAGGAACAGTAATGTAATCATTAGTAAAACGACTGTGTGGCAGCGGGGCACTTACATGTGAGGTAAAGACTGCCAGCTCTGGATTGACATGGAAGCAGCTTTTGGGCAGTGTTTTCGCATTTGCCTCTTCCGTCGGAACAGCGTGAGAATTAAATGCTTTTAAAGGGAACCGGCCCATCTCGGTTCATGTGTGTCATTCCAGCATCAGAGAAAATGCTGCATAATACTAGGATGACAGCCCCACCTCTGATGTCACCCAGGATGGTACGATCCTCTCTGAGCCTCTGCCGGCTTCCTGCTGCTGCACTGGGGGAATGGTTACATTAAAGCTAACTCCCAGTCATCTCAGTTATCTCCTTGGAAGTAGTTTTGACAATTATAGAAAAGCCCCAGAGTGGCTGTCTTCGGTAAGCTACCAAGGTAGAGAGCGACTAAGGCTGAGCACAGCAGGAGAGCGGGCTGCTCTGCCTTTGTGAGGGGCTGAGGCGGCAGTTCCTGGGCTCGGCTCAGCTCTGGTTCCAAGTGCTCAAAGTGCTTCCATTTACATCACCGTGTGCAGTGCAGGGCAAGAGGGGCCTCCAGGAAATTTGAAACTAATTTGCTTCCAGTTGACTAGAACAGCACATTTTGCATTAGCTTGCTTCTTTTCTCGTTAACTTTTCTCAAGCGTTAAACTGATGAACTGGGCATTTTCTATGATCAATGGGTAACTGCTGGAGCTACAGTAATCTCTGTGAGTAACCTCTATTTGTAGGTCTATGCAGGCAAATATATATTATCTATCTCCTTGTGCAATGCTGCTGTGACATTTTCCGTCTGTATTATTGACTGCTTGTGTTGTCTTTCGGCCATCCCAGTAGGAGACTTCTGGGGGCTAGCCCAAGTTCTGCTGAATCCTGCCATAGAAAAGAGCAGACTGCATTCATTCTGGGGCATCCCTGCCAAGCACTCTTTAATTGCCCAGAAATCAGAAAGATGCAGTGGGGGCCTCCGAACGCCTTTGCCCCGTACCTTACTTGGCTTTAGCTTTTAATATTTGTTTTAGTGTCTGATGCTGAATGTTCTAATTTTTTTAAAAAAAAATTTAAGTGGAGAGTAGAGTATCATGCTTACCTATAATTTTACTTCCTTTCATTCCCCGTCCCCAAGCAGGTTCCCAGGAACAGGGCATTCTATCCTATAGAAACAAGCTCCCTTTCTGTGCTGCATTATTATATAGGCAGAAAGAAGGAAACAGGCTATTTCTCAGTTTAGAGAGCAGTGGTGTTGGATGGGATGGGGAGGAGTTTCTCTTAAAGAACCCAAGCTTCTTTTGTCCGAAGCACTGCCAGGAATTTAAGTAGCCTGGAGGGGGTGGGGATGACTTCAGAATATTCTCATTGGAGTTGACACTGAAGTCATCAGTCTTTTCAGGAAGTTTATAGCAACTGTCTTATTATTTCTCAGTGTGTCTTTTCTATCTGTCAAAAACATTTCATAGTATTTTAAGATTTATTTCTCTCTCTAGAGAAACCAACAAGTTTCAACTTTCTGTTGAACATTCAATGGTAGATGTGCTTGGAATTGTTCATGTCAGTCTGCAGGATGAAACCTAACTTGAGACTCTAATGGGAGTACCAGTGTGGATTAGCTGAGGCTTAGTCCCAGCTCAATGAGGCTGCTTCTCTATCCTCACTCTGCCTTGCCCACAGCTGTAGTTGGCTATCACAGCCAATAACTCTAGCTGCGTGGCAATTGGCAATCACAGTTTTAAAAGAACTATATAGTATTTTGAACATCACTTTAAATTTCTTCACTATTAAATGATTTAACAAAAATGTATAAGAAAAATTTATTCTAATATTACCACATGTGTGTTAACTTTAGCAAAAGATGGCCTGCTCAAATGATATTGTGGAGTTGCAAAGGGTTCAGTGTGAACCATTATTCTCTTAAAAAAACCATAATATAAACTAGAGTCAGTGTAGAGGAAATTTAAAAGTAGATATTAGAGGTGTAGATGTGTAAACAGGAAGAAGTGTAGAAAGTGGACAGAATGGATAAAATAGAAGAGAGAGAAGAGGTAAGGCTAAAGGAAGACATCTGCAACGTCTTACAATTATGAGAAGTAGTTGCTCTTAGATGGACTCCTACTACAAGCTTTCTTCTCTGCGCTATTGCAGAGACTTTGCTCTACAGTTAATGGCTTGCTTCTTATCTCATCCTCTGACCTGAATGCTGTTCGTGTGCTGCTCTGTAGTTTTCAAAGCTTCCGCTGACATTGACAGACATGATAAAGTACTGTTACTCCTGTAGGGAGTAGGGCTGAATGAGAAAAATTGGGTTCTGAATCATTAGCCTGTGGGATTTAGACTGCGGTAAGCACAGCTGTAACTGTTAATCACCAGGGGAAGAATGTCCAATTAATGGAACCTTCTGTATTTGTATGCACATGCTAAAAGCTTCGATAATGCTTGGCAGGTCTTTCTGCCCTTTGAAGCACATAAAACCTTGAATTTGCATGCATTTAGAGAGCTATCAGAATCCAGAAAATAGTGAGCATCATTCAGTATATATCATAGTCTTCTCCCAAATGTGACTTTTATCAGGATGGAGAGTGCGTCCCAAAGTTTAAAGAAGTGCATCACTCACTTGGCAGGTCTGCATCATTCACACTCACTTTCTGATATTTTTATCATACCAAATCCATTTTCTACTGCCTAGTAAGTGGATTAGATTATCCCCTGCTTTGTTTTTAGTGAACCCCTTTCCATTGCTTTGAGATTGTAAGCTGTGATCTGTTTCTGGCGAGGTTATTGGTCACTGTTTTTCATAGTTCAGAATTATAGTTACTTATAGACAAAACTCAGTTGAGGTCTTTAATTCTGCTAGGGTTGATTTTTGTATTTGTAAATGAGGCGTCTTTGTCGCGGTTGTTCATTAGTAAAGTTACAGACTGAGTGGTCAGAATCCGCACTCCATTTTCATCCTTGCTTCAACACGAGTCAGAGTGGGTTGCCTTTCGGTGGTTTCTGTGAAACTCCCACTGTTGAAGTAATTCAAGAAGGTGTAGTTTTTCTTACATGTTACTATAGTTTGAAACCACACATGTGAGAAGAAGGGGCAAAAGTTTATGGTGGTTTATAAAGGATTGAGAACGTGATGATTTGTATTAGTATCAGAAAACAGGTTATAAATTCTTAGTGCAAGCTCACTGAATGTGCCCATGAATTTCTTTTATTAACAAGTAATGTAGCCAAGAACCTGAATGGGAAATTATGGAAAATTTACTGGTTTTTATACACTGAAAAACCTTAGTTTTTCTCAACTTCTATCTTTTAGACTCCCATTTAATTTATTTAAGGACAACTAGATGGTAATATTCATATTTTAGGGGAAGGTCAAGATCACTAGTCACTACACTAACAATGAGCTCTAAACTCTGGAAGGGCACTGTTCCAGCAAAGACCCTTAATCTAATTTTCTTTGGAGAGGATTCCGGATGGATTCCTTGGTATGAGGACAAACTCACATCAGAATGATAAAACTAGGAATAGAGACATTTGACCTCTGGATACCTTGTTGGTTGTCTATTCTATTGATTGGACAATTGGAATGTTCATTAGGAGGACTAATTTTTTTTTCAAAGAATAAAAATGTAGTCATGTATTAAATAGTGTCAGAATGACTTCTATATGGTGGTGTGGTTTCTGGAGCAGTGCTCTTATATTTCACTGTGAGTATGAGTCTGTGGTCTGCTTGATTGATTTACTTTGTGTGTGTGTGTGTGTATGTGTGTAAAATGCATACACTTGGGCATATATGTATGTATTCATGGCAGTTCCATATAAGAGCTTTGGTTTCTGTCTGCCTTATCATGTCTTGAAGAGAGGTCTTTGAATTAAATGCTTGTCATTTTCAGCCAGCCTGGCTGAAGGCTGAGTTCTCAGACTCTTCCAGTTTGGACAGTGGAGACTCAGTGCTAAGTGAACAGTGCTGCCATGCCTAGCAACCTTAGTTCTGTCTTCAGAATCCATTTACATGGTAGCAGGAGAGATCCAACTCACACAGGGTGTCCCATGAACTCTACAAGCAAGCCATGGCATGCATTCTCTCAAACAAACACATGTAAAACAATTAAAAATAATATATATAAGTTCACTCACCCACCCAGAACGAGATTAATAGGCACATGTAGTCAAGCCTGAATTTTTTGTTTTAATATTTACTTATTTGTGTGTGTGTGTGTGTGTGTGTGTGTGTGTGAATGTTTTGCCTATGTGTATATATGTATACCAGGGTTATGTGGTGCCTGCAGAGGCCAGAAGAGGGCATTTGGGTTCTCTAGAATGGGAGCTACTGACAGTTGTGAACTGCTATGTTGGTTCTGGGAATGGAACCCAGGTCTTTCGCAAGTGCTCATATCACTGAGCTAGCTCTCTACCCCATGCCTGGCTGATGTGAGTGCCAGGGAGCTCAGGACTTATGCCTGAGCTGTAAGCAGTTTTGCTGACCTGACCATCTCCACAGTCCCTCATTTAAGTTTCTGCCTCAAGATTCTGCCTTAGATAGTCTGAACAGTGCTTCGGTGGCACCCTTCTGTATGATGTCTATGTTGCTGTCTCCAGGTCATACTAAGTACAGAGCTCTAGGACAGCACTTTCAAATAAAACATACTGTGATGATTGAAATGATCTCTACAGAGTTGTTTGAGAGCTGTTAATGATACTTATGTAATACTGACTGAAGAATTAATATATTTTTAGATTTATTTATTTTTATTTAATGGGTATAAGTATTTTGCCTGTATGTATATCTGTATACCATGTACATGTCTGCTGCCCCTGCAGGCCAGAGGAGTTGGGTGCCCTGGAATTGGAGTTATAGAAGGTTGTAGGCCACCATGTGGGTGCTGTGAATTGAACCCTTGTCTTCTGGAAGAGCAATAAGTGCTCTTAACCCACTGGGCTATCATCTCCTCAGCTCCTAACTTTGCAGTTTTATGATGTTGATATAAGTGATAAAATGCTGATATGGCTATACTTACATAGTGGTCAGTTGAGAAAGGTATGTTTTATGTTATTAATCTGGCTTGCATCATGCTATGTTCTAGAAGAGCAGGTAAAGTTGTCTCTATTGAACTTACCACCCTTTAAACTGTCTGCAAGTAGCATATCCAGAAGGTATTGATTGCTAGCTGCATTAACATCATTCTGTTCAAGCTGGACTTTGGTTATCAGGAGCCAGAACTTGGGTGGCACTTCCATGTCCTGTCCCACTGGTGTTTAAGGAGGCATCTTTGTTTTGTTTCTGCCTTGAAATTCTCCTAATTGACATACCATTGATTGTATGGCATTCCTTATTTCACTTAGACAGCATCCATTTGCTAGACTGTAGTGTCCTCTATTTGAAGTTTATATCTAATTGTGACTAAGAAAAACAAGCTAGGTCCTCCTAAAAACTCCTGGACCCAGGTTCCAGAAGACACACATGCAGAATTCATAATTGTCCTCCCATGGGACCTAGGCTGGACACAGCTGTTGTGATACCTGGGGAAGCCTAAACCCTGCTTTTTAGGATCAGTATGAAAAGCTGCTTTTCTTTATTCAAGTTTCAGTGACCAAGTGTGTGGTACATGTGCCAAATGGTCTGTGGGTTGTTCTTCCTGGAACCATTTTCTCTTGTGTTTGCTAGCCAAAGTAGAAGAGTATATTTCATATACTGGTTTTCAAAGATCATTCTTACGAAGGCATAGTCTCTCTGAAGCTAGCCTTGAGAAACAGGCTCATTTCCTTGGGATTGAAACACATTATGTTTTTATTCCATCATTTTATTACATCCCTGTCCCTATGTTGCAGAAACAGATGGCTACTTAATACAGAGCGCAAAGCAGTGCTAAAATTGATCTTGTAACATACAAAATTATCCTACTTCTTTCTCAGTGTATTAAATCAAATTTTAAAAAATACCATTGGATTTATAGATCACAGAAAAGTAGCTTTACCAAATACCTGAGAACATAATTTATTGGAAGTTTTGCCAAATGTACAAGGTAGCAGATAAGATTTCAGAAAGAAAAAGACACGTTTTAATGAAATAAAATTCCCTCCTAAATACATTTTCTCAATGACCTTTCACCTTGCCTTCCCCCAAACTTTAGCTTATATTTGCATTATTTTTAAAAGGAAAAAGAAGTACAGTTAAGTTCTGTCTATACCTGTTATTTCAATACTGTGTGTATGTGGTTTATATTTAGGGAAATGCTAGAGTTCTTCTTTTTAATACTTATTTAGCAAATCTCTTTGTCAGACTTGGACTGATTGCAGTAAGCCTTCCTGCAGAGAGTTTACTAGAGTCTTATATTGGTATTAGGCTGGTGGTGGTGGTAGTGGTGGATATGTGGGGAACATTTTAAGTCAGGGGTGAGGATCTGCTTCAGGCCCCAACCTCTGTTTCTGCCCAAGCCTCTGGTTATCCTGAGTCTGTTTATGCCCATCCTCTCTCTCCTTGGGTGTCCTTCATTGACCACCCAGGTGTCTTTTTGCCATGTCAAGTGCACACATCATCTGACGATGCCCTTGTGACTTCTCTATGTTGGTTACATAACAGCTTATTGATATAAATGTTTGCTGAGTAACAAAGGCCAGAAACAGTGGCAGTATTTTGAAAGGAACCAGAAGAACAAAACAAA